>JAPQRN010001206.1:0-13248 GCA_037367275.1 Coranthus polyacanthus | reverse complement strand
AACTACACCAGCCATCTGTGATCAATGTTACAGTGAACATGGTAGTGTTTCCTGTGTGAGAGGAGAGTGTAGAGACTCTCGCTGTTCACAGGTTCATCCACATAATGAATAATTCACCTCAAATGGATTAAAACTAAAGCCTGTTTTGAAAATGTAAGGAGTAGAAAGTGCAGATAATTGTGTTAAAATGTAGGAGGAAAAGGAAAACATTGTGAGAAAAATAAATAAAGAGTAAAGACCAGATAGTGAAAACTGTAGTGAAGTAGAGTAATGAAGTATTTGTACTTTGTTCCTTCCAACTTCAACTGTAAATCAGATGATATGATCAGACATAAATACACAGTCTGACGACCACACACCATAAAACACACACATATACACATCGTCCTCATTCAATCTCCAGAATATCCCATCAATAAATGAACAGAATGTAGAATCACACTGATGTACGGATACAAATGACTTCAACCACTGAGAAGCTCTGAGCTCTGCTGATGAACTCGGTGGAGAAAACAAACACACTGTGAAACCATGTGTCTTCCTTAAAGCGTCCTCACATATAATCATTGTATGTGTGTTTGTGTTGAAGACTGACTGTTGTTGTGACTCTTTGAACTGAACAGGATCATCCATGTTCACTCTTCATAGACCTGGACCTGGGTTTAGGACGGATCCTGACAGACACACATTTAGAAATCATCAAGTTCAAACATCCTTCAGAAGAAATCAAACTGAGGGAACATGTAGAATGTTTTAAAAGTGAGCAAATGTCAGTGAGATAAAGAGTTTCTGTCTGTCTTTCTAAAGAATTTCTGTCAGAATCAAGGCCATGAGGAATGGGAGTGTGGAGGCACTGCAGCGCCCCCTGGCAGACGCTAGAGGGCCTGCACAAACACAGTTGTACATGTTTGGTTATGTTCATATTCTTCTGTTCACACTGACAAACCCACGTAAGTCACTGGAGTTTTTCTACTTCACTGTCTGTTGTGTTGTTTGGTTGTTTGTAACTAAACTAGTTTCCTCTCCATAAAAACTTGTATCTGGTTAAGAAGAGCCGATAAACTTCCAATGTTAGCTGCAGCTGTGATTTATTGACAGAGTGAAACATTTGAATTTAATCAATTGGAATTTACTGAGGCCGTGTATATAAGTTCATATACATTTTCAGATCAGTCTCCTCCATGTAACAGGTGAAGGTTCGACCTCTTTAACCTGCTGCTGGCTAACACTACATTAATCAGAATGACCTGCGTAGCTGCTCTTTGTATCTGTGTTTTAGACATTTTTAGGTCTGTTAGGAAACAGGAAAATAAATACTGAATCTAATAATCTGTGAAAGTCCCGTGTGTTCCATGATTCCATCATTTACACACATAAAGACATCCATAGCATGAAGTTTAAATTGGTTCCTAAAGTGCAGCAGGATGCAGGATGTGTTACTTACAGACTTGTGGTACATTCCTACTGTCCCTGTGGTGAAGACAGTGTCTCCTGAGACTGTAGGGATTGGACTCGACGCAGACGACCTGCTTCTTCGACGTCTTTTCTATTTCTGTGTCTGTTTTCACCAGACGAGGCGTCGACTTCAGTTCACTTCAGTTTCTCTTCTCGCTGAAACACTTCCTCAACTTTTACAGGGAGTTTTCAGAGTCATTTCAACAGCTGCTCATGTGTCATTTCAACGTGTCATTTCTCTCTCCTTTTTAACTCGTTACTTGTGAACACATCAGCAGAACATACTAAACTGTCTGAACATACATGTTGAAATCACATGACCAGAGGAGGAGCCGTTTAAACATGAAACCAGTTGGTTTTATTCTCTCGAGCAACAGGAAACAGTTTCAGTTTGACTTGATTTTCTAATAAAAGACTCAGGAGGATACAAACCACATCAGGGAAGTTGAACATCTACGACAATGAGAATATCCATTGAATGAACTGATAAAAATATGAGACGTGTTTGAACAGTTTGAAGACATCACTTTGTTTCATCGTCTATAATTTAACCTGCAGGTTAAACTCAGTTTGTCCAAATAAAACCTGATGTGATGAACAGATTTTCAGCCTGGAGTCGAGACAACGATCCTCTGGTAGAAGACGAGACAAAAGCACACATTTCTGGTCAGAAGGAGAAACACAACTTCTTTGGTGTGTGTTCACATGTATCAACACTTTAAACATAATGAAACTGTTGAAAGACTCAGTTCAGCTTTGAGTCAGATAAAAACTGGCCTCAGGACGACAAACAACAAACTGAACTGGTTTTGAAGAAAACTGACTCACTGATCTGATCAGTACATGTAAACTACAGTTTCAGTCTGTTCTAGTCTGTCTGTTTATATGTTATAGGTTACTGTAGTCTTTAGTTTAATGAAGCTACAGTTTCAGTGTAAAATGAATCAATAAATGTATAAATATTTGTATAATGGCAGCTTTGGTTCTCGATAGATCTCAGCTGAATGTGGTCTTCAGTTGTGTGTGAGCGCCCTCTGCTGCTCGTTCTTCTAAACTACACTGATGTGGGACAGTTCAACAGTTCATCAGTCACGTGTTCAGTGTTTGTTTTCTGTGTTTAGGATAGAGCCTTTTAACAGAAATAAATCAGATCATGTCACAATGTGTTTTACTGTTTCTAAACCTGTTAAAGTGAAGACTGAGATGTTCTGAAACCCAGTCATTAAACAGACATCGTGTATAGTTTTCTGTTTCCTTCTGTCATTTGTCTCTTTAGCCCCGCCCCTCTACACACTTGACAGGTTCAAGACCTTCATTGATTTGACAACAGCATGAACAATGAGTCTGACGTGTGAGGAGCAGGTTTCTCACTGTGACTTCACTCTTTTTGTGATTTTAATCTCAGTTCCACTTCACAGGGATGTAACTGTCTCACGTCTGACGAAGAAATCAGCTCTGATTCTCTTTCAAACCTCCAGCAGAACAAACGACAACACTTTAAAAAGAATCAATTTCCATCAGACTAACCTGTACAACGGCCGACGGTTCAGGCAACGTGAAGACGGAAATATGAACCACACACTTCTACTGAGCGGATCACAAAACACAAGACTGGATTGAACCCAAGAATTAAAAACCAGGAGAACTGTAGACACTGATACACATTCAGATAGATGTTTCCACACAGCTCCCCCTGCTGGAAGAACTCAGCTGTTACACCAGCAGCTCTTTAACGTCACGTCAAATACGTGGGCGTCGGTAAAGGTTAAAGGATCATTGAGTCAAGTCCAAACCTGTTGACGTGAAAGATTCAAGAGTCAAATCCACATCAGAAAAATGGACATAGAACACTTTATTATTAATGTTCAACAGTAGAAAACGTATCAGAAAAATTAAGTTAAACACACGACATGAAAATATGACACGGACATCAGTTCAGGATCAGAGAAACAAGGTCACGTGACGTGTTGTCGTCATCACTCATCACATGTTTAATGTCATTAAAACATCAACAGAAGATGAAGTTCAGTCTGAGCTTTAGTCTGAATCTCCTTCTGCTCTGTTTCCTCTGTGGAAACGAACGACACGAGAGCAGAGCGAACAGAGGAAAGACACAAAATATACAAAGACAACAAGAAGAATTAAACTCACAAAATATTCAACCTCCTCACATTTACAAAGTCAAAGGTCACTGATCATAAGTTGGAGTAAAAAGTCTTTGTCAGTGACAGACGACTCATGTTTAAGTTTTCTGTGTGACTTTAGTTCATCTTCAGGTCAATGTTCATCAGTTCAAACATCTCCAAAGTCTTCACACACTGAGCTCTGTGATACAGTCTGAGGTTTGTGTGTCTCTGAACCTGTTCATGGTGTTGAACATATTCTGGATTCTGATTTCCAGTTTGATCACATTATCTGTGTTTGTCTTCAGATCTTCACATGATCTCTTCACATCCTTCGGTTTCTCCTTCAGTGGTTGAACAATCATCCCAAACTGACGTGTTAATGTCTTTGCTTTCTCAACACATTGTCCTTCTGCTTTGTTACCTATGTTAGAAACACCAGCAGCAGCGCCTCCTGCAGCCAGAGAAGCTCCAGCTCCAGCTAAACTCAAACGTCCAGTGAGACCTGCCAGTAGCCCGGCCACTGCTCCAGCTCCGAACGCTGAAGCAACAGCTGCTTTTTGTGTTGTGTCTTTTCCTTTACTTAATCCATCAGATGTAAACATTCATTTAATTACTCGAAAAAAGTATCAGACGTGTGTTTGAAAAGGTGAACTAACAGTTTAAAGATGTCACTTTGTTTCATTGTCTATAATTTAATTTGCAGATTAAAATAAAACCTGATGTGAACATTCACATGATCAACATGAATCCAACTCTGTCACATGTGAAATAAAGTCACAATGGAGAATAGAAGGAGTCTGACTCTGAGAGCGTCACACATCCACAAATTACAACAATTAGAGTCCAGACTGTCTCATTTAACCCTTATACACCGTTCACTTTTTTAAAGCTGGTCCAGGTCTGTTTGGATGCAGAACCAAGAATCCCCTCAAATCAAGTATCGGCACCAGATCCTGAACCACAGATCTGTTTAGAATGTAGGTCTACGATGTATTTTACATCATATCATGAACCACATGATGACACAGAAAAGGTCTTTTCCCTCCTCCACGTCTTCGCGTCTCTCTAACGTAGGTATGAGTCTGTTAGGATGGTTGGCGTTCATAAAAAGTATGCAACGGTAGATGTTTATGTATATGTTGTATGTGTTATAATTGGTTATCATTGGTTATGGCAGAGAGTCACATGGTTACCATGGTGACCGCAAGGTGAAAAGCTGTTTAACAGAACGTTCAGTCTGAACACAACTCACCAACATGGAGCCGGACACAACCAGACAACCAGAGATGTTCTTCATGATTTCTCTGAATCTGCAGCTTTGTTTATCACAGTTTGACCAAAAGAAGCTGTTTATGGAGGTAATCATTGAAGAGATGAAGAAGATTCATTCAAGGAGAGTCTGTTTCTGTGAAGACACTCGCTCCTGAATGAACAACCAACGTCAGCTTCACTTATGCATGATGTTGCACAGAAACATGTACTATATATATACATATATATATATATGTGTGTGTGTGTGTGTGTGTGTGTGTGTGTGTGAAAGTATTTTCTTAAATTACAAAGCATAAATTTAAAAATTCAGCGTAAAAAGTCTCATTTTTCACCTCTGCTCTTAAAAACCATCCTTTTCTCAAAACGAGTCAAATTATGTCACTAAAGGGAGTCGTCTCTGCTTCCAGTAAAGAGTCTATTGTATGTGACAGTAAACAAACAAACAGGACTGGAAACCATTCTGAAATCTGATGATGATATCTTACTGAATATTGGGACCTATGATATTTTCTTTTCGATACAACTCAGTATTTCACTTCCTATCCTAAAAATCCCTCCTCCTCCGTTACAGTCGCCTTGTAATTTTGAGAAAAGATCGCAATTATGAGAATTTTGCTTGCAATCACAAGAGGTCTAAATTGAATTTTTCTTTAGTGAACAGTTTCTTTAGCCAATGAAAATGTTTAAAGATAACAGTAAAAATAGATTATTACATCACCCAAGATGAAGGTGGAGTCCTCTTTTTCTTCAATAAAAGCATAGTCCTCAGGGCGGGACGCTGGTTGTCCAAGTCTGCGCTGTCCCACTCCAGTGTCCATCGTCTTTACTCAACGTCCTTCTCTGGCTTTGGAAAAGGTTCAGTATTACCTTGCCCTTGTGAAGAAGAGCTTCACTGAGGTGTGTTTCTATATCTATACCTATGAGGGTGTTTGCAGATGCCCCTTATAGTAAAAAGATGAGACCACTGCTCTTGTACCTCGCGTGAGGTGGAGGCAGGTGACGAATGCATCACATGCTTCTTATGCTTTTCTTGTGTAAAGTCATGAGAGACTACACCTTGGAATAAATCATGACCCAGGCATGGAGGAACCCAGTGCAGACGTGACAATACTTCAGCCAATTGAATGGTGAGTCAGACTTTACTCCCTTTACAATGTCTTGGCCAGTGGTAGATAGCTCTTTCACACCTCCTTGTGATCACTGACTGTTCTTTTGGGGCCAGGTTTTAGGGATGTATTTTCACATCATGTCTTTCAATATCTACAAAAATGAGTGCTGCTACTGACATTTTCTGTGAAGCCTCCTACACAGTGTGAGCGAAGTTTATCCCCACAAAAATGAAAGTAGCTCTGAGTATGTTGCCATCATCTGTCTGATTCCCCGTGTCTTCTAAATATCTGATCTGAGACGATGCTTGAAAAGGCTTCCTCGTACCCAAGGGTTTTAAAGTCTGTTTCTCTGCAGAGCAACGCCAGCTGCACAGGATCAACTAATGAGTGATTGCGTATCTGGATCTCACCAAGACTCACACAGACTCCTGAGATCTTGTGTTTTTTCTTCCCTAACCGTAGTGGATTCACACCTTCAACAGCATCCTGGGAAAGGGTGATGGACGGGGAAGAGGGAGTGATTTTTAGAAATGCATTTTCTTGTACATTTTCCCATCTACAACATCCTCTACAACCATGCTGACAGAGGTGTGACTCTTGTGGTTCTACTGCTCTCTAAAGTTGGACTGTCTCAGCATTGTCTTTGCTCCTCCTCTGTAATAGGAATATAGTGACAGAATCATTCCGTTCATAGATACATCTGTGTTGGTTCGACGTAATCAAAATTTAGCTTGTAAAAGGTTCTTCTGGTCACATCTCAGTAGTCCTTCATTGTACAATATGAGGAGATCTGCTTTAGAGAGATCCTCAATTGTGCTTTTGATTTCTGCTTCTGAAACGTTCAGCTCAGAAAGCCTTAGCTTCAACTTCTCAAAAGTCAACCGTACTGGAGCTACGAACAGGCTGGAATCCATCAGTGATGGACTGTACGGTGCTAGCTGGCAACATAAATTTAGCTTGCATTTTTAGGTAGAATACAGCCAAATTATGTAGAAATGACTTGATTATCACATTCCTCGTCTACATTATCACATGGGGTTGTTGGTGGATTCTCCTGACAGGGATGAATGCAGTCATCATACGGCCAGACAACTTTCTTCCAATCTTTGATATGAACTTTCAAATGAATGCATAATAGAAGGTTTTCCCCTTCAGCTCTGACTGTAAGATTACCTCTAAAGTAAATGTATTTAACATCTGCCTTGAATATCTGTCATTTCTCTGGATGCAGAAAATGACCTAAAGGAAGCAGGGCTTTCCTCTGTCCCACATGCAAACCGAAACTGTGCAGCATGCTGATGTTTTTCACATGGTGATGAAACTGTCCAAGCTTTCATGTGCTACTGTCGCAGAATTTCCACCTGTGCATAGCTATACGTGTCTGTGCTTGTGTGTTTTGATGCAGTATTTAGTTGAACACGTAAGTCTTCGACAACGGCTTCTCGTGTGAGTTTCTCCGAGGACGCCTTGACATTGACAGCGATCAAGCGGCAGGCAGCAGAGACGAGCCACCGAAAGGCACCGATGAAGAGGCCGACGACGGTTCAGGCTCCGCCGTCCTTCACCTGTAGGAACTGAGACTCGCTACTGAAAACATTAAATCACCTAACACGACGAACAGCTACATACGCCAAAAATACAAGAATACAGAGTAGTCTTTTTAGTATTAATGCAACTAACATCACAGAGTAATTAAAGATGGCAATAAGCGTTGAAAGGTCCCTGAGGAGTTTAAGAGACAGTGAATATTGTAATATTGCTAATGACGAGGACGCCTTGACGTCGTCTACGATCGATGGGGACGTCACTGCGGAGACACATGATGAACCTGCGACAAAAATTCAACAAGGAAGGGTCTGTATTAAATACATACTTAACATCCCAAAGTACAACCCCAGAAAAGAAAGAACAGGTTGGGTTAATATCACTGCCTTTGTTTGTAATTTGCATTTTCCAAACTTTCCACCTATGAATATGTTTGGGTTTTCTCTGCGATGTCGTCTGTATGAATGAATGAAACGTGTCAGAAACAGCAGAAATAAAAACTGGTATCTTCACAGACTGAAGTCAGATCTTTCCGAAACAGAAAACCCAGACTTTTCCTCAGGTGAACATGTTGTTAATTGTGCAGCGATGATGTGAAGATGAAGAAGGAACCTCTGCAGACGCCGTCTTGCTTGCATATAAGAGATTTATTACAAATAAGTACAGCATCAATCAGGCTCCATGGACATCCTGGAGAAGACCTGAAGCCAATATGGAATCCTCTGAATATCAATGTCTTTGTCAAAATGAGTGAAGACATCGGGTCTTTGTCTAAGGAGCCCCTTATCTAATCAATACCCAAATTTCCTATAATTAGAGTCAATTAACAAACAGAGACGACCTATGGCCACATACGTCAAACCCATGAAGTCATACAGCAGCTGAAAGTTCAGATGGCACATAATACAGTTCATAATGGAGATATTATGATGCGACTTTCAACTTATTTAAGACTTCTGTGTAGCCTAAAGGCATCTCAGACACTACAAACAGATTTCACTTTTCATTAAATGTGTGCTGAAACTACTACAGATACGCATCGCATTCATGAAGGAAAAATATTTGACATCTCTTACGTCACAATTAGGAGAAAAGGTCTTGTAATTATGAAAAAAGTTAAGCCTAGTAACCAGTCGTCACGTGGAAAAACATGCAAGTTATAAAAAAGTTGTAAAGTTCAGGCGTGTTTTGTTCCAGTTTAGTTCAGTAACAGTTCGATGAGAGATGTGTCGTATTTGTTCACTGTAGTAATAATATGTGGAACACTTAAATCCACACAAACATCTAAAATACTGATGATTATTGATGTATTTGATCTTTTTATTTAATGATTTCATGTCATGTGACCCACTGACTCCAGATTTATGCAGAACTGTAGGAAAAATAAGACACACCTCATTTTATTGAATATTACAGCTTCTTCTGTCTATTTTATATACATTTTTTTATGTAACAATAAGCCTTTATTTCCAGAGGACTCCGTGCCGTGTGATGATGATCGATGACGAAGCCTAACGTTTCTCATATTTACAGGATCAGGATCTCGTATCATTAACAATGACACAACGAACACATGTCGAAAAAATGCTCCATCTCACCTGAAGAATTTTAGAAATGAAACCAAAGCGATGCAGTTTTAACTTTTACTACAGTTTGTAAAGTGAAAACAATGACGACAGATAGAGCAGACGACTGGTCCGTTAGTGTCAGCTGATCATCACAAACATCACGACATGGTGTCAGTGAATGAACAGAATAAAACACATTCAAACGAATCACTCTTCACTTTATAAAACAGTGTGACTCAAACCCAGTCATTAAACTCATCGTGTATAGTTTTCTGTTTAATTCTGTCGTTCATCTCTTTAGCCCCGCCCCTCTACACACCTCACAGGCCTGTCACTGATTGGCCGATACCAGGACCGACTCCTCATTATATACAGTCATTTGACAACAGCAGCATGAAGAACTGTCAATCAACACATCAGCTGCAAATACAAAACACTGGAAAATCAAGACTTCGATCGCAGGAAACAGGAAACGATGAGACGTGAACGCTGAGCGATGTGTGATGAGCAAACTCCAGAGCTCATGAAACATATGAAATACATAGAAATGCTGCTGTGAATGAAAGAGAGAAGAAAACAGTGTGATCAGAGTCGAACTGTGCTCGTCGATCGCAGGTTCTGTGTTTTTCGTCACTCAGAAACGTTTCCAGGCTCCTCCAGGTTTGTTTTCAACTCTTCAGACTCGTCACATGGAGACACGTGACCCGTGTGATAGACTCTGGGGTTACGTCACATGTCAGTCTGTTCATGTAGACCATCAGATGCAGGATTCTGGTTTCCACTCTGAGCAGATTGTCTTTTTCTTCTTCTTCTGTTACTCTCTCTCACGTCTCCACATGATTCCTGCACATACTCCTTCAGTGATTCAACAATCATCCTGAACTCAGACGTTAATGTCTTCACTTCCTTTACACCGCGTTCTGTCGTCGTGTTCTGGATCAGAACCGGCAGCACTGGCTCCAGTCGACGGAGCTCCGTCAGAACTCGCTGCTGGTCTGGTTTCCTTCTTTCTTTCTCTTAGTTGGTCAGAGATCTTCTTCAGCTCATCAACAACCTGTTTCATCCTTTCTTTATTTTCATTAAACTTTTCGATGAATGTATCTACATAAGAGAACATAAGTCTGTGAAACAGACCCGAGACGTCAGGAGGAGGTTCTCCACTCCCTCGTCTTCTCCCAAAGTTCAGGTCCATGTTCAGACTGGATGAGCTGAGCAGGTTTCTGCTCACGTCTATGAAGAGAAACAAACGTCATGAGAGCAGTGACGTGGATTCACATGAGCTGCTAGATTCAAACTGTCAGTAGCTGTGTTTCCATAAACTGGATGAAAACAGAAAAGATGTAACAAGAAGAAAACAACAAAACAAGACGAAAACGATTTAAAAGACATAAGATAAAAAAATGAAACGTAAAAAAGTAACAAACATGACAATGACGTGAAAATAACATAAGAGATGAAAATAAAAAAGATTTGACAAGAAGAAAACAAAGTAAAAAGTATGAGACATAAGATGTAACAGTCTGACACTGCGTTCACTTTGACGTAGACGTTTTCCTCTGATCCACGTTCATACCAACACAACAAACTGTCTGAGGACCGTCTGAGCGCGCTCAGTCCGGACTGTCGTTTATCTGCGGCTCCTCAGCCAATCGGCAGAGAGGGCGACTGGTCGGTGTTGATCTGTCGTCAGGATCACATGGTGGAAACAGGAGGAGTCTTAAAACACCATCACATGACCTGACATTGTGTTTTATTGAAGATGATCTCGTCTCGAACGTCTCGCTGAGGTTAAACGACACGACGATCAGGCCTCATTTCACTTCTATTTGTTTTACGAGCACATCACGCAAGAAATAATAAAATTATAAACCAACCGTCTGAAAGTCCAGAGCTTTGAGGTTATAAAATACAACACAGTGAAATCACATAAAACAGACATTAGCATCACTGTTCTCATAGTTGAACTGAGACTCAGACGACATGAGATGCAGATGAAAAGAGCGGTGACACAAAAACACACTGAGTCACGACTATTGAAATGTAAAGATGGAGCTCAGCTACAGATGTTATCGTGATGTGACCTCATGACCAGAGGAGGACACGTCAGCTGTGGACCGAGCCAACGCACGGCATGCTGGGAAATCACAGCCAGTATTAACACGGACCAGACGACAGGTCTGTACGTACGCTGTTCATACAGTCGACGAGGCAGCTTTACCCACAGACACAACGGAGGTCATGAATAAATAAATCTATCTTTAACACATTAGGATCAGGATTCAAAACTCGACGTAAAAGACACAACAAAAGAACATTAAATGATATGTGTAATGAGGAAAACGACACAAAAGACACAAGATAAAAGAAGAAACGATGTAAAAGACGAGACTGTTGTTCAGTGACGTGTCCACATGTGTCTTAATGCCTCAGATTCTACACATTACACCTCATTCTGTCCTCGTCGTCTCTGCAGCAGCTGTTGAACAGTTAAACTGTGCTTTTTATCCTGATACTACTGACTACATTCACATCACAGTCAGAGGAGGACGAACCGCCTTGATTTAGTCTCAGAATAAACACAGACTAAACTTTTCCATCAGGTTTTATTTCAATCTGCACCTGAAATTATAGACGATGAAACAACGTGACGTCTTTAAACTGTTAGTTCACCTTTTCAAACACACGTCTGAAACTTTCATCGCTTCATTACATGAGTATTGAATGTTTGTCACATGTAAAGAAAATCTAACGTTCACACAGGCTCAAACAGTGATTTCACAACTTTTCAACTGTCTTCACATGGTTTGTATCCTTCCTAAAACTTCAACACAAAAAGCAGAAACATGATCAGTGAGATAAACCACGGTCCAGACTCAGACGGTCCTCAGCTCTGCAGACGAACAGGTAAGAAGACGGATGAAGTGAATGAAGTGTGATCTGACAATGAACTGGTTTCAGTCAAACTCTGATCTGTTTTACAACAGATCTCCAAACATTATGACACCTTTTCTCTACACTTTACTCTAGTACTGTCTGTTTCATCTGGTTACGACTTTTACGTGGATTTCTTGTTACATATTTTAAGTCATTTTTGTCTTTTTTTACCTTGTTTTCGTCTCGTCAGTGCATTAACATTAAATATTTGGAATGTGTTACTTCCCCCCTCTGTGGATCTTAAAGACAGCGACCGTTCTGAATCATCACTCACTGCTCTGATGACGTTTGTTTCTCATAGACGTGAACAGAAACCTCCATCCAGTCTGAACACAACACACCAACATGGACCCGGACACTGGGACCAGAAGGAGGCACAGTTTGGGTAGACGTCCTGAATTCTCTGAACCTGCAGCTTCATCCGTCTTCAACCAAACCGGACAGAACACGAACCAGGTTTCTGATAAGATCAGGATCATTCAGGGCTGATGTTTAATACAGGGTCTCTGTCAGTTGCAGCTGTTCTTGGAGCAGGAGCTGTACTCGCAGCTCCATTTACAAAAGGCAGGAGCTTCTATTGTTGGAAGAAGCTTAACTCCAGCTTCATTAAAAACCTGGCAAAGAAGAACATTGATTAGACTGGAAATCAGGACCGGGACCTGATCTTCATCTTTAAAGACTCAGATGTGACAACTCAGAGCAGAACTGAAGGAATAATAAGGAACTAAAGTCACACAGTGAACAGACCGAAGTGAAGTGAAGTTTTTACACCAAACTATGATCAATCACTTTAAATATGAGGAGGCTGAAGATCTTTGTCCTTCACACTCTTCTTTGGACACCATGGATTATCCTCCTGATTTCTCTGAAACTTCAGCTTCATTTACTGAAGCGTTTCACCAAAAGAAACCCAGTTTGAAGCAGGTCGTAGATGAGCTGGAGAAGACCTCTGATGGATTCAGAGTCATCCAGGAGGAATCAGAGAACGGACATACTTCACTGGAGGTTGAGTTCAGTCATATTTACAGGAGTGTAAATAACTGTGGATTCATGATAAAACCACAACACATGTATCAACAGGAAATAGACACGATTTAATAAAAGTATCCTCGGAGTATAAAAGCAACGAGTCGCCATCTTTAATGACGCCTCAGTTCCATGAAATCCACATAGAACCGAGGTCCGAGGAGACCTGAGGCTGGGCACACAGCTGGATCCTCACTCATAGATTTTTCTTCT
>JAPQRN010001204.1:0-13260 GCA_037367275.1 Coranthus polyacanthus | reverse complement strand
CACACACACTCTCTCACACACACACACACACACTCTCTCACACACACTCTCTCACACACACACACACACTCTCTCACACACACACACACACACACACGCTCTCACACACACACACACACACACACACACACACACACACACGCTCTCACACACACACACACTCTCTCACACACACACACACACACACACACACACACACGCTCTCACACACACACACACACACACACACACACTTACTTACTCTTGGTGGCTTTGAAGTGTGACCTGGCAACAGTGCTTTTGACAACATTAGGAGTGACGGTGCTCATCTTCCATTTTAACATTCGCCTTTGTTCGACAGGCAGCAGTCCCACTGTGGAGCACATGGAAACAGATTCAGAACTGCAGTTCTAGTAAAACAAGTCAATTTGTTACATTGACTATATGACGATTTTATGACGATAAACACAATACACTACTGTACTGCCTTTAGTCATCTCTGAAAATAATCTATTATAGAGGAAGAAATGAAAATCAAACTACTTTGTGCAATCTTTGTGGTCTATAAAGCTGGATTTTTTAGGTCACATTCCAGCTATAGGAAGACTCTGTTTTGCCGTTTGGTTAAATCTTCTGTAGGCAATATTTTTCATTGGGCAAGAATTCCATAATACCTTTCAGCATATTGCAACTGGTGGTTGGAGAGGAAACAAGAATTGGCTTTGAAAAATATAGCCTGTGACAGAATCTTTTGACCAATCACAGTTCTTTTCAGAGAGAGGTGGGATAAAATGGCTGATTGACAGTTGTAATGACCAACAGTTGTCAAGACTAGAGGTCGACCGATAGTGGATTTTTAAAGGCTGATATAATAACCCTGATAGTTTGGAGCAGGAAAAAGCCAATAGCTGATCAATTGGCCTATGTTAACCTTGCCGCTTATTTTCACACTGACAACACATTATGCATGTCTGTCTATCTTTATTAGAAACTGACTGTTGAACTGAACATCTAAATCAAAAAGAAAAAAAACCTAAATGAATGAGTTAAATCACTGAACATCAAACTCAAAGCAATTAGTCAATAAATGTGGAACTGAACATCAAACTAACTGTTGGGATGGGGGTGATTTTGATCTTTTTGAGCTATTATTCTCCTTCAAATTCAGTATTTCCAGTTTACATGTCTAATATTGGTGCCAACTTCTGCTGATACTGATAGTAGTGATAGAACGCAGATACATATCTGCAAGTAAATGAAACATAAGTCACACATTGACCAAAGAGAAAATGGCATCAAGGCAAAGTGAAATGCATGTGTGAAGCTGATTTTCTGCAAATCATTATCTTGTTTTGACCATACACTATATAAAAATATGGATGCCGTGACGCGGTTTCCTCCCATTGTCCAAAAAAGAAGCCAATTTTGTTTGTTTGACGCAATTATATCCAGAGTCTGTGTAGTAGAGATGCAGGGCGTCAGGTTTGCCCGCTGGCTGGATGTCTGATGGAAGTGGGAATGACAAGTCATTACATCTGTCAATCACCCGTTTTTATAACATCAAATAACTTAAACTGAACTAAACTGAAAAAATGACAATTCGAACACAAATGAGTCTCAAAAAATCTCCCTAAAAAGTCCGAAATCAGTTTCTAGTTTGGCTGAAGTCCAATGGAGGGGGCGGGATTTATGCCCTAACCTTCAGCCACCAGGGGACTATCACAGTCTCCATCATTATATAGTCTACAGTTTTGACAGTTAAACTGACCTGTGGATGAGGTGTTTGTTCAGAGTATAAAGTGTGAGGTGCTAGCGGAATAGACTGAGGGGAGAGTAATGAACTGTGGATGGCGTTCTCTTGGACAGTAAAAAAAAATAAAATAAAAAAAGAGTCACTAAATATACTTTTGCCAGCCATTAATATGCCTAGCACACACATAAATAAAGTCTATGCGTGGGGAAACATGCTTCTTGAGAAAAGTGTCACCAGAACACTAACGGTTAGTTTCATTAACTGCTTTATCGTGATCTTTGTCGAGTTTTTTTTAAATGCAGAAGACTGTCTTTTTTGTATGCAATCAACAAATTCAGTCGATATTAAAATTCAAACGATACCCAACCCTAAGGAGGAGGGTGTGGATTTTCTCCCCCGCCTGCTGATGCTTTAACTTAAATTGTTGCAGCCATGTCATTACCTTTCTCATTGGCAGTGCTGAAGTAGAGTGTTGGAGAAAAGTGTGGGAACAAACTGGGAACCAGAGCTGGTTTCTCCTCACAATCATCTTCTGCCCCCAATAACATTGGCTCCTCCACACTAAGCAAACGAGACAGACAGAAGCAGAGCAGGACAGAAGAAAAGGGAGACAAATGAGAAAATAATACACAGGCTAATAATGGGTAGGCATAATAAAAAGAAAATTTAAAAAAAAAAAAAGTGTGTCATGATAAATGAGTGATGAATCAACACACTGAAACCCAGCCTGTGCAGATGAAGCTGTATACTCAAAGGCAAAAACTAAGAAATCAAGAGTAGGAGGCAGCACTGCACTTGAATTATTTATTTGTGGCCTGTACGGGCGTTTCAGGACACAGCTCTGGTTATGTGTGTAAACTGAAACGCACAAGTGAGCATATGAATAAGACGATCACAATAATGACATTTTAGTTTGACGGTTAATTGTCACACAAATAACTGCAGTTGATGGTCTGTCTGTTGCTGTTCATTTTATGACCCACGTAAAGCATAATCTTACAACAGTTTATTTATACAAACAGCTTATGAAGAACAAGAGTGGCTTGTACGGGCATTTTATTTGCACTAAACACTGGAAAACAATTTGTATAGGGTTAGGGTTAGCTTTTCAGCTTTGAAAACAAAAACCACACGGAGGAGATTTGACATAAATAACTTAAATATACAGAGTATGTTACTTTCCAGCACGTGAATGGAGATGGTTATCATAATTATGCTAAATAATTGGTTACGTCACATAATTGTGATAAGGTGACTATTTAATACAAAACCCATTTCCAGAAAAATTGGGACATTTTCTAAAATGCAATAAAGACTAAAATGTGCGATTTGTTAGTTTGCTCAAACCTTAATTTAAAAGTGCATTATGTAACTTTTTTCTTTATAAATCCGTTTTTCATTCCAATTAATGAACAGATTGTAATCTAACTTAAAAAATGAGCCCTTCCCTGACTGTCTATGTTGAGTATTCTAGGTCAGATTCTCTTGGAAATGCCAGGATGTGGCGCTGTGCTTGATCCTGAATGTCTACATGCCCTTGTTCTGCAAAGCCTCAAGATGGAGTCCGTTAAACGACCGGCTTCCAGCTCAACGCAGACTCCAACAGAAACTCCATGTAAGCACAAAGAGCAGCAGAAGGTTTTATCTGGTGAAGCCCGTCTGGCCAAACAGGAAAGTGACCGACATTAGACATGAAAAGGTCATTATGCTGAAACACTAGCACATAGTTTTGATGATAAAAACCATCCAGACTGTTAGTGAAAGATGCAAAAGCAACATCTGTGATGGTCTGGGGCTGCATCAGTGTCCACATGTCTGACCTGCATCAATGGGAAGACATACATGGAATTTTACACAGACATATCCTGACATCAAGTCCACATCTTTTCCTGAAGTCCATCATTATTTCATCAGGACGATGACAGGTCTCATTCTGCACCAGGTCCAACAGCGTGGCTTCATAGTCACAGAATGCGTGTGATGGACTGTCCTGTCTGTCTCTTTTTGAAAATGAAGTGTCCTTGGGCACTGAATCCCAATTTGCGCTCTGATGTGTGTCTGAGACACATTGTAAACATACTTGCTATATAAATTCAAGTCCATTTACCATTAAGGAGAATGAGACAACGACCACCACGGACTCTTGAGGACAGCTCGAGTCCTGGAAGGAGCAAGAATGGGAAAACTTTTCACTTGCAAAAGTGCAACAATTAGTGTCCTCAGTTCACAAACGATTAAAATGTGATCAAAAGGAAAGGTGATATAACAGTGGGAAACGTCTTGAAAAGACAATTAAGTTGGTCAGTGAACATATTGAAAATCTTTCTTTGTACTTATGTCAGATAAATAAAGGTTCCAAATAATGAACAAATCACAGATTTTATTCCTTATTGCATTTTTGAAAATGTCTAAAGTTTTCTGAAAATAGGGCTTATAATTGTGACAGACCAACATCTGAGCAAAGCATGAATAAATAATTCAAGAGGACTGGTGTCCTAACCTTGACTTTTAGCGAGAAATCAGATCCAGAACTTTGATCTTGACTTTATGTTAACAACTCATTCAAACCATATGGACACTACTTTGTCAGTCACCGTTACTTAAACTGTCCCCTCTCACAGAAGAGGCGTGTTTCTATTTAACAAATACTGTACAGCAAACCATACTGACTGAGACACGGAGATCAAGAGGCAACAACAATTAATTTGCACTTATTTACTTTCCGTTAGTTGAAACTATGTAAAGTGCATCTACAATAATCCTACAAAGTCCTGGCAGTACCGCAGCTCAGCTGTTTAAACAAGCAAACAGAAGACTCACAACAACATTAAAATCTAATGCAGCTAGTTTTAAGTTCAACAACTTCTAAATAACGGTAGTTGGCATCTACTCACAGCTCCAGTTTGTAACAGGAGTTGAGTGTGGACTGAGCGGATGATCGTTTGCACTATGCACTAGTAACATGACGCTTGTGTGAATTTGGGGTCAGCAACATCACGCAGGGAGGAGAGACATTTTGACAGTGTGGGCAGATACAAACAAGAAGGCCTTTAAATTAAGATTTTACCTAAAAATGAATCCCAGCATTCAATTTCAGATAGTTCTCCACTCAAGATTTTTTCCCCAACCAGATTACAAAATAAGCTTCAATTTACAGTGACATGAATTCTGTTTAATCAACACAATACCATAAAAAAAGGAAACTCCACTCACATGACAGTCATATAGAAGGGAAGGAAAATGGATCAACAGATAATGATGAAATAAGCAGCTCCCAGGTCTTTTCTCTTCAATAAAATCCTTCAGCAGCTATGCATTCAATGGCATTACAGGCTAACTTAACACTATGCTACAGGATACATACAGGATCTATAGCTTTTAGGAAAGGGAGGGGGGTGGGGTGTCCGTAAAAGAACTAAACATCTAACTGAAAAATGGAAACAATAGCAGCCCCTTTACAGGCCATTTTAGCAGAGAATCAGCTCCGAGTCTTTGGTAGGGAGTTCTACTGTTGAGGCCATTACACCAGAGGACAATATCATTGACAATAGAGCAGACCTTTCCACCACGCTCTGCTGCTTTCAGCCCCTTTTAACAATGCAGTTACAGAGAATGACAGAGAAAGAGTCCACAGCATCTGATGTATGGATGTATATTTCATGCTATTTTAGGAGATCAGACTAGGAATCAGGTGTAGTTCAAGAAAAAGACAAGTGTTCTGCTCAGGGAATAAAAAGATGTTTTTAACTACATTACATGAGAATATTTTCTTTATTTCTTGTATTTTCCCCAAATAAAAACATCAGGGGGCTTGAACAGTACTTATAGTTATTTACAGTTCACATACAGCATTTACAATAGTGATCTGTGCGATGTGAACACTGTTTATGGGGTTTATTTCACTAGATGGACACGAGGAGAACAAGGACTTGGAGCAAAAAGATAACAAAGTGACCCAAGCATAAACCTGTGATTACATTGTCAGAGAAAACCAGAACACAGTGGCCCACTATGGTTTTTGCAAGTTTTTGTGCTCTTGTTGTCATCGTAAATAAAAGATGGATGTGTGGTGTGTCTTACCCTGAAAGGAGAGCAATGGATGCTGTGGACGAAGTGCCGTTGATGGATGAACAGTCTGAACCTTCTAAAGAAAACACAAAGAAACTAAAATGAGTTGTTTGCCTTTTACCAGCTCACTCTGTTGATATAAGGGTTAGTTTCAGTGTGATTAAACAAAGGCCCTGTTGACACCTAGCACTAACGTGTCATAGTTTATCTGATCACAAGAGGAAAGCTCTAAGTACAGTTGTGAATAAACACAAGATGTACGGAGATCTGGTCCATCAGACCAGAGGTTAATTAAGACTGTGGCAGGCCATCATAGTCCATTTTGTTCCGCCATAGCCTCATAACAAAGAGTCTCGCTCTTACATTTCTATGGCACAGGATCATAACCGAGCAGAGCATCTCTTCATTTTTACTATCTGTGCTCACGTGGCTATCCTCTTGACACCTGGAACACACTGCCAACCTCACCTGTACATGGTGGTCACAATACCTCTTGATGCTTATGTCGCCGCCCATGATAACACATTAGCAGCAAAAATAGACATAGTAATCACCCATTAAATGTCAAATTTATACCATACTGATAATATTTCACATAACTGACAACTTTTACTGTCGTTTCAATATATCATAAACATGAAAAAAACCTGGTGTTGAGAGTTGAAGTAGACAGTATAGCTGGCAGTAGCGGCTCCAATGCAGCCAAACACAATTGGTGAGCCATGCTTCACAGATAATGCCACAATTACTTTTCAAATTCTGTTGTTGTTTCCCCTGATTTAAGATCCTGCAGTACATTATTATATCTTACCATCATCACTACATGCGTTCTCCAGCTCATCAGGCAGCTCCTCCTCAGCCCCATCCACCTGCATGACAAACTCTGGGCTGGGAACAATGAACACAGGATTAAATACTCCAAATTAAATATCTGGCATGCAGCATGCACCCATTCATTAACAAGTCATCAGTGGTTCCTCACCCAGTCAGCTGATTCTCTCCAACCAGACACTCCTCTGACGGTGAGGGAGAGGAAGGGGATGGAGATGAAGGTGACATGGACCCAGGGCATCCTTGTTTTGTTAGGTGGATAGCAGAGATCTGATTTGTCACAGAGCCCACCAGGACTCCTGCAGGAGACAGGCCCATGCCTATGAGCAAAAAAGGAGAATACGTACAGTCTAGTCTGATAAAACACAAAAGGGGCTGTACTTTATCAAATAGTAATGTCATTTTTGCAGGTTGATCACACACTTTCCTTTCTGTAATTGTGGCAGTGTATTAAAAGTATCATTACGTCAGCTGACAGACTGTGAGGAAACAGGTGTATTTGATCAGGGTCTGAAATTAACACCCACCAAGCACCAAACGTAGATTTTCTGTTGGGCCAGTAAAATCTCAGAGGGTAAATGTCTGACAGACACACAAGGAGTTCATGGTGCATTCAGGTGCACCTCTTAAACTCAAATTTATACTCAATCATCCATGAAGGTTGTTGAGAACAGGGAAGTAGGTTTGGTCAATCTGGCCAAAAGATCATATGACGATCTTTTGAGGTTGATTCACGATGCACGATACAAATTGCAATTTTTCTCACCTCTTATAAAAAAGTAGGTAAGTTACAATCAAACTATACGTTTTCCTCCAGTTTTCTCTGGTTTCTGGACGCTTAGGCTGTGTGTGATGGTTTTTGGTTGTTGTTATTTGACTAAAAACTGCATTTTTGACAGATGGATGATATTGCAATATTTTTCCAAGATCTATAAGTAAACACTAGTGCACATTTTGTTAACTGTACATACATCTGTGACGCTGCACGTGGAAGTACACAATTTATTGTATGAATACCAGCTTTTCCACAGTCTCACATGCTGGCTTTAAGCTTCTGACTTCTGTTAGTAAAGTGGGTTAAAAGGTTAAAAGTGCCTGTTGCTATGTTATCGCTTATTGTGTTTGTACAGGTGATAAATAGACTGTTTCCTTTGACAGCTCCCTGCGAATATTACAGATACTTCTAATTCTGATTACCTGTACTGACATCCAGTGGTGAGGGCTGCTCTTCTCGAGTGGCACTGATACTGAGCACAGTTGACGTGGGGTCATGTGAAGAGGCGTTGGCGGAGGCGGGGCCGACTCTCCTTGATGCTGTCTTGATGCTTTGTGCAGGATGACTGTTTATGCCGACTGATGGTTTTGTTTTTGTTTGGCGCTCACTATTCGTACTTGCTGCCATCGGACTACTTCTGGTGACAAACTGACTGCTTGAAGCAGTAACTGCTGTGCAACTGCCTTTTGACAGACTGTGTTTGGCTGAATGGCTCCTCCTAACCGTCGTTCTCACTTTTTGTTCGCTTGTTGTGCTTCTTACAGCTGTTTTTGTGATTTCAAGGCTGGTTGCATCCGATTCCAATGCTGTCCCCTGGTGTTTACATGGAGTAAGGCATCGAAGAGGTACTGATGGCAATGGAGTACAGACTGCAGCCTCAAGCTAGGAAAACACAATAAGTAAAGATCAGATGTGGAGGAGGAAGTAACAGCTCGACTTCCACTTAAATTATCAACATAGCTGAACGTAATGCTACTAAAAATACTGCACCATTTGGTATGTATAACAAATAATGATCCTAACAATGACTGATTAAGTCAAATATGTTTTGAATGAGAAATTTAAGAAGCACAATATTCCCCTGTAGGTTTCACAGGCATGAAAGCTTAGTTATTTTAATTATTCAAAACAGAAAACAAACAAATAAACAAAAACATTATTTTGCAAGGTCCTATGAACATAACAGATGTTTTCACATTTTTTCAAGAAAATTCATGACGTGGCCTAGGTGAGTTGGCAGTGAAATTACCATCAAAACAAATCCACTCTTTCAGCTGATTATATTAAGATGCATTTAATATTTGACTAATATAAATTTGCTGCGCTGCCACACCCACACAGTAGTTGAACAACTCTTCTATCATTTCAATTCCAATAGGGCCTTCACGCCGCCTTCGGTGGAAAATGTGATTACTCACCACCAACTTGTTACTTTGGTGCAGAGTTGGCTGTCCTTTGAACAGATCTCGCTGACAAATGGACACAAGGTGTTCTAACTTCAACGGTGAATCACCTGAAGCAGTTTGATGTCTGCTCACTGGTAAACTGTTTCCAGGTTGAGACATTTTAAGCAATTTCTGCATAGTACCCGTCAGGTGGTTTTTAAACCCCACCTGGCATTCCGTCTTGGGGATGGAGGAATTCGTTGGGCTTTGAATCCCATTAAGCTGTTGTGGCAGGGCTGAAGACCCATCTGGCACAGCGGTGAATTGGCTCTTGGTTTTATTTCTCTCCCCATTTTCCCACACTGAAACCACAGACGAGGCCGCTCTGTTCTGCCTCATCCAAGAAGCAGACGAGGCAACATTTTGGGAGAGGGGTTTAGGTGGGTCTTTTCTCCTGGTTAGCTCTTGAGAGGTTTGACTAAAAGGCACTTTAGAGGCAGAAACTGTCTTGGCATGAGTACTGACAGAGCTCGTACTGGTGGGACTATTTGCACTGGAGCAAGCCAGATGTTTCCCCCCACCCCACAGGTAGGATTGATTAGTGGGCATTTGACTGCCCAGGTTGTCTCTGCAGGGCTGATTTCAGGACAGACGTCGAACGGTGACTGCCAGGACAGACACGATTTAACAGTCGAGATGATGCTTGTTGAGCCTTTGACCTCCTGTTAACTCCTTCCTTGGGTTTTTCTTTTTCAGTAGGAATCACTTTTGAGACGTCAGCTCCAACTGAACGGACTTGTAAATGTATTTTGGGTCCGTCTAGCCTGAAAAAAAGTTCTTAATGAACCCTGACCAACAGTAATCATAACTGCTACCACAGCTATAGTGAGAGTCACAGGTCTACAAGACTCTTAGCGGTTATAAGCGATACCGTTAGGGGTACAGGGCTTCACAAAGGGCTCAGACAGGGCAGGCACATAGAAGAGATCTTCCTGAGGAAAAAGTAGATTACACTCTACTTAACAATCACCCTCAGAGTTTGTTCAAATGCAAAAGCTGTGTGGAGGAGTCTTCACATGAGTCAGGATGTGGCTTCATGTGCCAGAAGCTGTTTCCCCTTCTTTTCTTAACGGAGATGAAACCTCAACTTCAGGCTGATGGTTCACACTGTAGGAGCTGGTTTTGGAGGAGAAGGTGGGGTCCTTAAAATTCTCCACATGCAGCTTTTAACACTGAAACTACAGCAGAAGAGAAACAGAGTTAGACTAAGTCCAATCCAAGGCATATCCCTCATAAGTGTAATGCCCATGGTTTAAATCTGGTTGTGGATTTTACGCTGGGCATCCCCCAACTGTTTTTATACAGGTGAACAGAGACAATTATCACAATTATGTAAAATAATCACGATCATTTCAGATAATTGTGATGTGGCGATTATGTAATAATTGTGCACAGTGGCTGCCTGCTGCTCCTAATGGGATTCCCTCTAGGATGGGTAAAATGCAAACAACACATTTCCCTATGGGGACAATTATGCTGACTTCTATGCTGAAAGATCTATTGGGATTCAGGGTTTTCTTTCATTTTAAGGCTTAGGTGCAGCACCCAAGCCATTTTGAGCACCATCGAAGTAAAATTCATGTATTAATTCATCAAAACTAAACTAAAATTACTTTTCCCAGATCCAGTGGTTGCAGTTGCTCACCACTGCACTTCAGCTATTTTGGTTTAAAAGTTTTTTGGATGTACTGAATGCATTTCCTAATTTTTATACATATATATGATAATAAAAATGGCTCAAAATGATTCTGATAATGATGATAAATTATACATTTGTTTAATGAAAAATGTGAGATTTTCTTGAGGAGGACGTTCAGAATTCACAACTACGCACCAACCAAGTCTTCCATGCCTTCCATACAGCACAGCTTTCGTGCTGTATGGGTTCGTGCTGTATGCTAGAACCCATACAGCACGAAACCCCAGAGAAAACCCCAGGATTATTCAACAAATAACCTGAGCCTCTTGATTTCTGATGTCACACTGCAAGTGGCAATCAAGTAACAACCATTGTCCAGGTTTCAGAGGCAAAGAATCTCATTTTTACAAGCTTAACAGTCAAATATGGATGATAACATAGCTCAGATTTCCTGATTTTGTAGATTTTATATCATTCTGATACCATACCACACTTATATCACATTAACTATCATTATTATTTCATCGCCGACCCTACTTTTATAAAACAGATAAATATCAGCCACTGCTGTCAGTCTTATTTGCCGATGTCAGTCATCAAGGCCAATAATTACAGATATACATGTTTGGCTGATATATCTGTGCATCCCTAGTAATTTGTCCCTATGAGAAAGGCATACAATGCCCCATGGAATATTTACTCCACTCACATCCATGATAGACAGACCACAAGAGACCTGAAAACAAATTAGGACATTTGAGTGTTTGAACTGGCGAGTGTCTTAGTCTGCCACTGAGATGCCACAAGCTGCTTGTGCCAACTGGAGCATCCAGGCCTTAGTGAAAAATTGACTTTGCCTTAAGCATTGTTCCATCTTGTATAGAAACAAAGTCAGTAAAAACTACCAGATTATGCACATTTTATTAAGGTGCATGTCTTTGGACTGTGGGAGGAAGCCAGAGAACCTGGAGAACATGCAAACTCCACACAGAAAGGCCCCAGACGGCCAGTTCTGGATGCAGACCCAGGACCTTCTTGCTGTGAGGTGACCGTGTTAACCACTGAACCACTGACTTTAAAACTGTTCAGTCATTTGCTTAGTATGACGATTTATTTGCTTCCCTGGCAAAAAAGTGGGAAAAATGAAGACGGAGACAAAAACTAAATAAACAAACTATATAACTCAAATACTTGTTTTAGTCATATTTTGAACGTTCTGCTTCAGCTTTTCAGACATTTTCTTCTGTTCACCAATTATTTGTTATTTTCAGACCTTAAAGAAGAGTTTAAAACCAATCATCCAAACAATAATCCTTTAAACTTAAACAAATAATTCAGACATTTATCTTGGCATAGTATCAGTACCGACTGATGTGAACATTTTTTATCATGACAACATTTTGGGGCAGCCCTACTTTCTGTATATGTAAAATGACTGGTAAGAAATGTTTACTCAAGCAAGTTAAGAGTAACAGAGGGTTTTCCTCCATTACTGTTTAGTTATCAAGCAGAAAAAGGTTAATCAATGGCCAGTACCTGTAGTTTAGGGTCATATATTTCATTCGTTTTTGGATAGATATAAATTGCAGCTGTGTTCGGTGTGTAAACATGTGTAGAGGATGTTTTAATGGCTGCTGTCCTCGGTTTTTGGAGCAGATTTCATACCATGTGCTCCACCCAGCAAAAGCAGCTGTTAATGGGACCGATGGACTACAAACAAGTGCAGTTTCACGTGTAGCGACCTTTCACTTTCTACGTCCGTTTTATCATCAGCATGAGCTCGAGTCGGGACCTAATGAATATATCCAAGCCCATGGTTCATTAATAGGGACCTGACAGCAAGAGGGACATGTAGTAGCGCTGTTTCCGTTTCTATTTACCGCTGCACACGTTCAGTTAGCGTTAGCTTAGCAACAGCGACAAACACACCGCATATTGTGTAACCGGAGGCCAGCGGTGTCAACACCACAACACAGCCTCGGTACCTTTTACGAACATGTATACATACCTGCTTGGCCCCTTGTAATTTCATGTAACATGTTTCCCGCTGGTTTGGCAGTCCGCTGCGCTTTGCACTTTTTCACATCACAGTGACTGAAAAGTCTCGGGACCGAAGATCGTCTATTGAGGTGAGCTTCACTCTGTGAAAGTCGAATTTCCTCCCAAATCACGACGAGCTTTTGAACCACAGCGCCCCCCACTGGTTGCATATTTGTCAGTCAAACATATGAATCAATGATGAGCTTGACAACCCCAGATCTTTTAGAGCTGGGCCAGTATGGAAAACGCAATTTAAAAAACAGAAAGCAGAATTTCAAAATGTACTTTGACTTGTATTTCATTGTAGACAGTATGAACACAACATATTTAATGTTTTGTCTGGTTGACTTCATTTCATTTGTAAATGGGCATCCATTCCTCACATTCAGGCTGCAACACATTCAATTTAGGATTAATAATGAGTTAAAATAATTAAATAACATTGCGATTTGAAACAGGTGATGTGAACAGGTGTTTATAATCATGATTTAGTCCAAAAGCAGCATCCAGGAAAGATTTAGTCCTTTAGGAGCAAAGATCAATAGTTTGACAACAAATGTGTGAGAAAAGTACTGATGCAGAACAGAATGAAAAGATTCAACGATGAACACCATGATCTGTGATCCTTCAGACGACACCACATCAAGAACCAGCATTCATCTAGACCTGATAGAACCACATGGATCAGGATTAAGAACCATCATTCATCTAGACCTGATAGAACCACATG
>JAPQRN010001202.1:0-13268 GCA_037367275.1 Coranthus polyacanthus | reverse complement strand
ACACACACACACACACACACACACACACACACACACACACACACACACACACACACACACACACACACACACTAATCTGTGACCTACATGCACACATGTTCCAACAAATGCATAGATTAGACGTGATAGACTGATCTGGTGGATGTCCATCCAGACGCCCACCACCACACACATGCACAGACCCCTGTAGTGAATGGGAACATTTCTCTCACTGGTGATAAAACCTCAAATAATACACAAGAGACTGCAGAATTTTAATTTCATTAAAAACAAACCCTGCAGCTGATTCGACGGATAAAAAAACGAACATGGAAAGGACACTGTGTGGATGCATGAAATGAAAGCCTTGATAATCTTTAGGCACAGAATTGAACACCAGCGCTCTGCTGTTTCACGGGGAGATAATAGAGGTGAGAGCAGCTGCTGGTACAAGAGCCACATTTTTTACAGATCAAATGCAATCAATTTCATTCTTTATTCCCATAAAATGACGTACCTGACAACACAATACCCAGTATATTTGGCTACAAATATATCTACATATGCAATATTCAGAAACTCTGTGTTCTGGGGGGGGGGGGCAAAGATGCACATCAAACAATTGGCAATATTGTTGGATTTCTGATGTGCTTTTTGTTTTGTGGAACAACAGTTTTATCAGGACTTAACATGCTGTAGTTATTAAAGACTGGGATAATAAGGAACATACACCATTTTGTGCGTCCCGGTGCGAGACGTGTCCATTAAATGCTGTTATCTTGTTTGTATCTGTGTCAAACGGTGATAGACAAAGCATGCCTCGGTGCGAGACGTGTCTTCACGTCATTCACTGCACAGCTGCCACATCTTAACAAACTTTGCTGCCGTGTGTGTTCTGTATTGTATGTACAAAACAGAGGGTTATCTTTACCTGCCTTATCTACACCTAAACACGAATCCCAAATTTCAATCCCACCTCCCTGTTCTCTACCCAGGTACAAATACACTTATGAAGAAACTTAATAACAAAAGGATAATCATAATTATCATAAAAAGCAACAAAACTTCAAACTACACTAAGGATCACACATTGGAAACACACAAATATTCCCAAGGCAGTGGAAATATAATGGCTTCTCTGTGATGTAATTATATTCCTCTTTTCCTACATTTCTACTGAACTAAGTTCAAGTCATTTACTATTAGGAGAGTACTTAATAAAAAGTTTTGCACTTCACATTTTTAATTTGGTTAACAGGTGATAAAGTAACTCTAATCTCATCAGTTGCCTTCCGAGAAATCATTTCAAACGATGCCATCTGAATCCAAACAATGTTTCCCTGCCTTCTTTATTAAAACCCTCACCTGGCCTCCTCCTAGATGGATCCCTCCACACTGCAAAATATTACCTGGGGACTGATTTTCCCTTTTGTCAAAATGGAGTTTGATGTTGGTAGAAAGCCAGTGGTCCCTTTCTACTGCTTGCCTTCGTGGTGGATCTAGTGTATGAGGGCATGAGCAGCTGTCAGCTAGATGTCAATGTCTGTAACAATGATTGAAGTCACAGCAGTTTGTTCAAAGTCTCAGTGTCACTTTAGGAAATGCTTTCAACTGTTTGTACTACAGGACTATGAAGTGCAAGACTGGGTCGGTGTTTGTGCATGGTTACCATTAAGACAGGGTGTGATGTTTGTGTGTTTTTTACTTTTAACACCAGGGGAGGCATTTTTGTGTTTTTACAAGTGTCCACACATCTCTAGAATCAGGTTTAAAAGACAATATCTCAGGAACATCTTGACAGAATGTCTTAAAACTTGCCAAAAATGTTCTCTTGGACTCAAGGATGAAGTGATCAGATTTTGGTGGCGAAAGGTCAAGGTTGCCGATTTAAAAAAGTAACGATGGCTAAACTCAAAACATTGTCAATAAGTGTAGGTTGCTAGTAGTTGAGGGAGCATGAAGACATCATGATGCACAGGTAGTGGACACATCTGACTCTGAACTCATGGTTCTTGTTACCTTTAAGGCCATGGACAACGTTTTTAGACCAGGTGTGATGTTTGCATGTTTTTACCTTTCAGACTGACTCCATTCTAACTGCCGGCTTTTCAGGCTTTTTTGTAGATGGATATGATTTGTAGCGTCTTAATATATGAATGAAATATGAACGACAGAGACAGTGAGTTATTTACTACAGCTGGACTTCTGGTGTTCATTGAAACGTTGAAGTGATTCTCAGAGCAGTTCTGTTGTTTAGAGGAGCCGGTGTCACCTCTAATAAGCAGAGAAAACACAGACTATGTGGACATGATGTCAATGCTGGTAACAGAACTACAGCCAGAAATACTGAGAAAAACACACACAACGTTCTAAAACCTAAAACGTTCTAAAAGGCTGGCGACGCCATCAGCCCGTCTGAGTTGAGACGGTCCAGTTCACACCGCTGCGTTTCCTGTCACGTTCTAAACAGGTTTCGTCTCATTGCAACTCTTTGCTCTGAACTGGGCTTTAAGAAGCTGTTCTCAAACAATACTTAGGTTTTAGAATGTTTTTTAGAGGGGGTACCGTACGTCTTAATGAGCTAAAAAACGTTTGTACTCACACAGTGTTGTCGGCTTCCTAGTACATGACAACAGAACAATATTATATTGAATGTGGCTGACAGAGCAAGTATGATTTTATTCATTCTGAGCCCTGGGCTTAAAAATTTAACAGCCGCTTCATTCAAGTGTCTGAGTTCACGAAAACCTCAACATAAGTCAAGCAACTCATGAATTATGGAAAAAACAAAGTATTACGTGCGCAGGGAAGAACACAGCCCACTGCGGTAAGGGAGAAGTACAAGTTAAATGAAAATATATTCAACCTACATTCAGGCTGTGTGATACAAGCCTAGTGGAAGCAGAAATGGGGTGCGGGGTTGCATTATTTGTTGAATTTTAAACAACAGTATGTTTATCCTACAGTTTGGTTGATGGCGGACCCTTTGAGGACCGTCATCCCCTTTCTGTTTCCTATCTTTTTTCTGCTGCTTTCAGTAAACCATGTAATGAAGCACCCGTGCCTTAAAGACAGGCAGAACATTTAAATGGCCCCCGAATTATTGTGGAACAACATGTAATGTTTTGTGACAGGAGAATTCTAGTTTAATATGAGGCCACCAGCTACGATATGCTGTTGTCATCTCCCTGGTTCCCTGCTGTCAGTGACTGCAGGAAGGCAGATGTTACTGAGGTCCAGATGTTACTGAGGTCCAGATGTTACTGAGCTAGGCCAAGGTTTGAGCCACTTCGTATCCACGACTGACCACTGAATCCTCGGTGGTGACAGTTCAAGAGACATTGTTCCTCTTCCCTTTTGCACAATTATCGATCAATTATTATCGTGCATTAATCACTGCTATGAACGCACAACACCTGCTGCGACAACACTTTACAAATGACTGAAAAGTTACGGTTCTTATGCATCTGTGCTGGAAATAGTCAGAGCCACAGGAATTATGTTTTCAAGTTATCCAGTCGTACATCGTCCGATCCTCATCAACTCAATATCTAAAGACCACCTTGACAGCTCTTCAAATTAGTACAAACTGAAGGATGAACTGATGAGCTTTTGAAGACCAAAGGTCAAGATCACTGTGACCTCTCGAAGCATGTTTATGGCTACAACTCATGGTAAAATGATGATGTCATGTTATGTCCCTAAGGTCAAAGGTGAAAAGTCCATGTTGTCCATGTCCACAAGAAGTGTCCACTTCACTCTTGTGAACATGATATCTCAGGAACTCTTTTTTCACATTTGATACAAATGGTCACCTGGAGATGAAGTCAAAGATGAACTGATTAGAGTTTTGTGGTCAAAGGTCAATGTAACATAACACGTTTTCGGCCATAACGCTAAGACACTATGAAAATAATGGTGTGATGATATTTAATATCCAAAAGGTCATGGGTCAACGTCACCGTTCCATCATAATGTTCTGTAAAAACCCATTTCTGTCCGTTATTCAACACCAAGAACCATAAGTTCAACCACATGCGTCCACTATCCTTCATCATAATCTGTTACAGCAGTTAGGGCCAAAGATCACCACCGTGCTGTACCATCATCTTTCTACTCATTTCTTCTGTTGTACAGTGGGTGGCACCCAGCGGTAGGGTCCAGAGGAGCCTACTCTCATTGTTGTCACATACTGATGCTTGGTCATGACCCCTTGGCGTCAGTCTTCAACACATCAGCTAGTCCTATGGTGCCGTGCTTCAACATGTAATAGAAATCAGCGTAACTCCATCGTTAAATACGTAGAAACCTTCGAAGGTGGCAGTTGGGGATGGATATGGCACCGAAGTCTGTGCTCTTACACACATTCCCTCTAATGCCCAAGTGTCCATATGTGAATGTTGGATAAAATATTGAAATACTGAACGTTGTATTACAATGTACACACATTTTACCCACATGAAAAGCGTATCATGCGACATAATACGGAGATGTGATTTGTGATGGTTTATTAATAAGGCATTAATACAATATGCATTTCGCTCATAATCTGTAATCTCAAATAGATAACAAGACATTAATATTCATGGTCACGGTAAGCTTATACTTACAATTCCGTTTAGGATGAATATTTTATGAGTGCTGATATAATGCATGAGTGAGCATGCACTGTATGTTTTTGTAAAGATGTCTTGAAACACTGCTTCATGATTGCCTATTAATTTTCACTAAGTGATATTATACAATTTCAGTGAATATTGAATGTGGTGACCTACTGTAAAAGGGGCAAGTAGTTCAAAAAAGGGTCGAAATCTGCAAAAACCCCGCAGTCACTGTAAAGACTGATGTCGTTGTGTTGTCATGTTTGGTTGATTTCAACACTTAACTCCAGTGTGAATTTTAGGCCGACTACAACCTTAATAGAGTGATGTTCCAGCACAACCAGGGCACTCTGGTGAACATCACTGCTGTGGGACTCAGCATGGGGTTTAATGTCAAATAAATATTGAATAATAACCCCTCTTGTCTCACTGATCCAAAATGCCACAACCTCTCAACTCTAAACTCGTATTATGCATTTTGTTTTGTTTTTTCTTGTATTTGTTATGTAAAGCATCTTTGAGTATCTAGAAAATTATAGAAATCTTACCTGTTATTATAGTGTAGTCAGATTTACAAGACAGGATGTATATGGTCCTGGATGGAAGCAGGAAGGAGAGCGCTAGAACATGGTTTGGTCTACATTACCACCAGTTGTAGTTGCAGTGTTACAAATGCTACAAGTTCAGCTCAGTTTCACAGCAATGTGCAACTGCACCTGCTCTGAATAGGGACTGAATTGGAGCCAAAATGTTATTCCTTTATATTTGCAGACATGTATTCCTTTACATTCACTCATTTTCTCAACAGCTTAATCGTCGTGATCCCAGCTGACCCCAACTGGTCGCCACTTCATCCCAGGCCTTACAACCAGTGACCAATTAATCTATCAAAGTGCAAATCCTGGAGGACATGCAAACTCTGCACAAACTCCCACTCGAACCCACGACCTTCTTGCTGTGCAGCAGCAATGCTAACCACCGTACTTTGCTGCCCTTTTTCTTTATATGTTGTATATTTCCATCTGATCTGAGCCTGTAATGCCTTTCAAAAACTTAACAAAGCTGTTTAAAAGCAAGCATGCGTCAATGTTAAGAGTGTACTTTCCAACTACATTGTACTAGGAACTGCTTTATTCAAAGTGTTTTCTATGGTCCTGATAGTATCAAATAGTTTGAAATGTACTCTTATTATTTCAAATAGAGTGATGTTCCAGCACAACCAAAGACATTGTGTTCCATTATGAATTTGTAATAACAAGATTTTACTGCATTTAGAAGGTTTTAACATGTCTAAGGCGTCTAAATGTATGAAACAACGCTAATGTTGTAAAAGTTGGATAACTTGCATCAAAAGATATTCCAAAACATCCAAAAATCTGACACCAATGTCCACCATCTTGCAAAATGGCCGTCATTGTGCATGACTAACGTAATTTTCTTACAGGGCAGGGCATAAGTAATGTGTAAGCCAAATGTGATGCTTGATATGACAAAGTGAACAATTTTTCACTTACCTGCCCCACTATAATGGAAGAGATAGCCACGTTGAAAAAGATTATAGTTAAAGAGTGGAGTAACTTTATCGGCAGTTTGTGGACCAGACGAGGGATATGGAACAGTTAACCCTTGTTCATGTCTTTGTTACCCACCCACAGTCTCTCAAAGGATCTGGTGAAAACACAGACTAGTCATGAGAGTTTAAAGGAAGAAAGGAGACTTCCAGGGCTGGCAGATCTACAAGCTCTAGGATAAACAGGATAAATGAGAAGCAGCTTCAATATTGGAATGGAAACCATGATGTCAAAATGAAGAAATATGAATCTTTGGGAAATTAGTTAGAAGATCTCCAGAAAAAAAATATCGAAAACAGACATGTCTATCATCACTGAGTCCAAACCATTAAAAAGTAGTGTCATGGCTCTCCATAGACAATGAGCATGTGCAGCTGAGCAAAACCACCGAGTCAGCTCGTCACCAGACCGACGGCTCAGGAAAAACTATGCAAGTCTTATCAGCAAAATATATTTAAAGTAGCCAAGATAATGTCAGGGTTTTACAATTACCTGTCGTTCATATTACTGCTGCATGTGTACGTTGCCTTTTACTGCTGTACATGATTAAGGTTGAGCTCATTTTAGAGTAGGACTTAACTGTCCCCTCAGGGAAATTCTTTTCCGCAGCACTGCACACACTTTAGACAAACAGGGTGTTAGGCTACGGCCGTTGAGCTGAGTTTTTCCCCCAAAACGAGCCTTTCTACACAGTAGAGCTGTGTCCGTCCACCCAGGGACCTGCAGGGTCAGGTGGTGATTGAGTGGGTACGTGATGTCCTGTGCTAGTGATGTTGCAATGCGTGGAACAACCTTATTGTTTAGTTGTGTGAGGTTGGGCGTGTGGAGACCAATTATCTTGATGTGGTGTTGGTTTTGGCTGATTAATGACAGATAACGTGCTGAAGAAGCAGGTGGGACAGTGCAGGACGATGAGCTGAATGATGATCTGATACAACAGTAGGAGGAGATGAGGGGCAACATGAAGTCCTTTGAGTTTATGGATGACTGATAGTCTTTGTTGGTTCTTTGTTTGTATGTGATGAGTGTGCTGATCAGAGCTGAGTCTGCTGTATGATGCCACTCTGACAAACAGTAGAAATCACAACTCCTTGTAAGGATCCACAAGACCCATAATTTCAAATCAAATCAAATCATTAGCAGTTATGGTTTTTGATGTCACAACAACCTTGACCTTTGGCCACCAAATATTTTCAGTTTGTTCTTGAGTACAAGTTAACGACTGTGGCAAATTTGAAGAAATTCCGTCAAGGTTTTCCTGAAATATTGTGTTCATATTAACGGACAGACGTGAGGTCACAGTGACTTTGACTTTTAACCAAAAATGTATTGTCTTCATCCTTGTGTCCAAGTGAACGTGCATGCCAAATGTCACAACATTCCCTTCCTGAGATATCGCATTTCAAAAGTAAAGGGTATCAATGGACACATCTTCTTTTATAGGTTTGTGGAGTCAAACCTATAAAATTGCTGTTTACATAACTCAACTATAATAATCACAGTAATAACAGTGTTTACAGTGGACCTTTTCATAGCTGATGCTGGTGCTGCATGCATTGTGAAATCATTTTCTCTTTATGAAAAACAACAGAACAAAAAATGTAGATATAACTAGTCAAAACCACCTAAACCAAAACCAAGTCATGACCAAGACCAGGCCAGATACACAGCAGGAGCATCATGGTCTATCTGCACACTCCACTGCATTTATCTCAGGTGATGCTGAGGGCTACAAAAAGACAGATACGACCTCCGTAAATCTATCAGAGAGGCCAGAATAGACTGAAGCTGGAGGGATTCTGCTCCACTGCAGATTCGTGTTGCATGTGGCAGGGTTTGCAGCACATCACAGATAACCAGAGGAGCTGGGGGGGTCACAGGCAACCAAACCACACTGCCAGACAACCTGAACGAGTTTTATGCTTGTTTTGATGCCCTCCGCATCGATCAGCAGAGGCATTTTGGCTCCAGGAGACACAGGGAACACATCGCTCTCTGTGACGTTGGCTGATGTAAGACTCTGAGGAGGATAAACCCACAAAAGGCAGCTGGTCCAGATAACATCCCAGGATGGGCAGTCAGAGTCATCACAGATGATGTGTTTGCAGACATTTATAACCTGTCCCTTGTACAAGCCTCAGTGCATACCTGCTTTCTATGTCTCTGTCTCTCTCTCCATGTACTTACATATGTCTCCATTACATGTTACTGACTTTGTGTCTTCCCTTTCCTGTAGTTTTGTGCTTTTTCCTCTCTGTTTCCTCCAGTGTCTGTGTTGTTTGTTGTTGTCTCTCTATCGTCCTGTCTGTGTGAATGTTGTCATGTTGAGCGTTTCCGCTGTTTACCACAGTCTGTACACAACACCTACTGCACTGTCTGTCCGTCCTGAAGAAGGATCCCTCCTCTGTGGAAACCTCAAACTGAGGTTTCTACCATTTTTCCCGGATGGGTTGTTTTGGGCAGTTTTTCCTCTTTCGAACAGAGGGTCTGAGGACAGAGGGTGTTGTACCTTGTATGTCTATATAAATAAAATTGAATTGCTTCAAGTCAACCACAATTGTGTCCCTTCCAAAGAAAAACATTTAAAATGCCTGAATGATTATTGACCCATTGCACTCACTCCAATTGTGATGCAGTGTTTTGAGAGGATAAAGGTGACTCACATTAAAAATCGCAGACACCTTGGACCCTCTGCAGTTTGCATATCGTCAGAATCGGTCTACCGATGATGCAGTCAACTGTGCAACCCATGCAGCCCTAACACAGCTAGAAGGCAGGGACACATATGCTTTTAATCAAATACAGCTCAGCATTCATCACTGTGATCCCACACAAACTTACTGAAAAACTCCTCACCCTTGGACTAACACCCTCCCGCTGTAACTGGGTGCTGAACTTCCTGACAGATAGACCCTAATCAGTCAGGATTGGCAAATGCACATCAGGCACAAAACCTGTCAGTACAGGGACCCCCCCAGGATGTGTGCTGAGTCTGCTGCTGTACATATGACTGTGTGGCCTCCACACAGCACCAGCATTTTCAAATTTGCTGATGGCACAACAGTCATTCAGCTGGTCACTGGAGGAGTAGAGACAGCGTACAGAAAAGAGGTGGCAGAGCTGGTGGCCTGCTGTTATGCAACTAATCTATCCTTAAATGCAGACAAGACCAAGGAGATGATTATTGATCCTGGGAGACGGAGGGCACTGCACACACCCTGTACGTCGAAGAAACATGAGGTACAAAGGTCTGGTCTCACGACACACGCCAGGTCAACAAGAAATCCCAGCAGAAATCGGCATGCCAACCAAATTCCTCAGCGACTCTTACAGATGTACAATAGAGAGTGTCCTGACAAGTTCCATCACAGTGTGGTATGGAATGTACTGCACACGAAAGTAAGGCTCTCCGGCGTGCAATTAAAAGAGCTCAGTGCATCTCTGGAGCTTCCTTCTCATCACTACAAGACATTTACAAAACCAGGGTCATCAGAAAGTCAGTGAACATCATCAGAGACACATCCACAATGCAGCTTCTTCACTACAGGAGTATGAAGTCCAGAACATCAAGGCTGACAAACAGTTCAGACTATTGAACAAGTCTCTCAAACACTAACCCATCAGTGTGGACTGTGCATAATGCATTATAGGCACTTGACATTTTTTATACTTATGTTTATTCTTATATTTATATCTGTTTTTACTCTTTACTTTTTAGAATTGTCTTTTTTGCTTGAAGGGAGACTGGCAAAGTAACACTTTAATTGTACTGTGCAACCTTTGCCTTTGTCTTATTATGGTTTATGGCGATTAAAAACATTTCACTTAGATTCAGCAATTTGTCGCCACATGTCGTTCCCTCAATCTCTCACAAAGCTAACACTGCCTTAGCTATGTTCCTCGATAGCCTCGACATATGTTAACTAAATTAGTTAGCTTGCGCATCTCGCTAGGTGACAAATAGCTGATAAGCAACAGGAACTGAGGAGTTTTGGTGCAGAGGTCACTAATGTCATCTAGCTTCACGTACACTGCCTTCCTTTGTGGTTCCTCAGTGCTGATTAAAGTAGGCTGACACTCGGCTCCGCCTCGAGATACTTAAACGATACGCCAAGTTTACTCAAAGATGCCTTAGAACTTAATATATTATAAAGTATGATCCTCATATGGATGGATAGAACATTCAGTTATAACAATGTCTCTTTATAACAAAAGACACACATTCAGATTCTGAGAGGTTATTCATCATGCTTTATTATTGGAATTATTATCTTTTTAAGTATCTAAATAAATAAAATTAAAAGAGGACGTTTGATCACCCTAGATTAAAGTTTTAATATGTGCTCCAAATTAGGCTAATTTATAAGCTTGTTTATACGCTCTACTTTTATCCCAGATAAAAACAGACACATTCAGACATAAAATGTTACAGATGGTGATGTTGTACATGAGACAGTGGATGGGAGTTTCTCTCAAGCTTTCTCCAACACATCTATCACTCACTCAGGACATTTACCATCTTTTTCATCAGCAAATGCCAGTTACTTGTGTTTTAATAGCAGCAGAGATGAGCAGTGATAGTCAGACACTGGCTTCAGCATGCGGTTCCTCCTTTTATTTGAGCTTACAAAACAAAACAGCTGCTGCCATCAATAATGAAAGACGAGGGAAACCACTGGAATTTCAATCCACATCTTTTAGCACAAACGCCTACACTGACAAATTCAACTGATCTCTAGCATGAAAAGCAAAGCCCACTGAATCAAACAGAGGCGGCACTATTCAAGTATAGTCATTTTTTTGTTTCAATTTCCCCAAAACAGATAGATGTATGTAGAAGTATTTTTACATTTTGGACATGGAAACACCCAGGGAAACAATTTCAAAGGTGCTCGAGCAGAATCAGTGCTCGTGAAAACCTCAATCTTACTCAACCATCTTGTGAATAATGGAAAACACTAACTGTAACCTCATCCATATTGTATCAGGCTTCTCACTCCATCCCGCTTTCTTTTTTCTGCTTTTTTAATCTCTAGTTGTCTCTTGCATGTCTCATTTCATATGCTATCTCTCCTTATCGTTTCTCCTTCTCCCGTCAGCTCTCACCCACACCTTCCCTCCGTTGACTTTCCAGCTCACCTTCTGTCTGTTCTCTACACTCCCCACCATTACCTCCTCTTCTTATTCCAGGTGTACTATGGATGCATGTCCATGTACTTAGGTGAAGTTCATGTTGAAATGTGTGATTTGTTAACATTAGCGAACTCCATTACTAAGCTAACAACGGTCTGCCTTGCCTAAAGCCATGGTAACAACCACAATACACTGATGTCTATGCAGAGGTTTTGTGTCCCAACACTCTTGAGTTCTTCATTGCATTTCTTATGTTCCTCTACAGCTGCAACAGTGTACAAAACTAGATACTGTTATCGTCAAATGCAGTCGGCTAATGTCAACCGACGTCCTAATGTCAACCGACGTCCTAATGTCGACTGACGTCCTAATGTCGACCGACGTCCTAATGTCAACCGACGTCCAGCTCCAGTAACACAAACTTCATGTACGCACACGAGCATGTGGCCAAATATTTACTTGTCTTATCTCTTGGTTCTGTCTTATTCATCTACATGATTACAAGTCCTCTGCTACTTCTTCTCAATCTTGCTTCAAGCACCAATGATATATACAGATGTTACCCACGCTAACCCTCTGTTTTTAAAAGAGGACACATAGTGGCTGGAGGTCAAACAGATCATCTTCACTGTCTTGATTGTGTTGGAAATGTGTCAGTAGAAGAGCATCATATCCATCACTACACATCATTTTAAGTCTGCTGGCCAGGGTACCCCTATAGCGTCAGATTTCAACACACAGGGTACCTGAAGTCAATGCAAGTCCTTAGATGTAGTACACTGACGACATGGAGCAGGTGATGTTTGGGGTGGTCGTGGTGGAACACCAACGTCTGTTTCTTATTTTAGCCCTTCCTTTGACCCTTTTTCCTGTCCCTAACCAAGTTGTTTTTATGCCTAAACCAAACCAAACTGCAGTCATGACATCGTCAACAGCCAAACAGAAGACCCAAGTCCAACCACGCCTCTCTGGTCCAGTATAAGCTTTTTACTCTCCTCTCACTGTGCTGTCATCAGTGTAGAGATACACAGACCACATGTGCATAACATTGATGTGTTATGTGAATTAAAGACATGGAGATGGACGAGTTCATCAACACTGACAAATGGATAAATTAAAGTTAATCAGCTGGAAACAAATGTCTCCTTGGAGTTACATATTCACTTACAATTTGCATGACAAGAATAAATCAGTCATTTTTCTTCCTGCAGATGATGTTCTCAGTATTTGGTCCACCATTGCATTATGCTGCTGGACTGCCTGAAAAGGGTCTTTTTCGACCTTTTTCTTCCCTCTGAGACAGACAAAATAAGAAATTGAAGTCTCTCTCAGAGTAATTTTACTTTTCCTGCACCTTTCACCTATCTTGTTCATGTCTTTTATCTTTCTAAAACTTTTATCCCGTTCCAATGTAATGAATTTCTCTCCTTTCAATCTGAATCTCTATTCTCCAGTTGGCCTTTCTTACCTTCCCCACTCTTTAACTTTTCTGTCTGGTTCAATAAGTGTGTTTCCATCCAGCTGTTTGTCAAAAAACTTGATATATCGCAAAAACAGAAAAGTTGATCAGAGGAAACACATTCACCAAATAAATAAAAGATGTGTTGGCATGTGTGGACTGACGGAGAGACTGCAACACAATGCAAGAAACAAACCGAAACGCCATATTAGATGAGAAGAGCAACGAAACACCACCACGTATGAGGAGCTGCAGAAACAAGCGGTAGACAAAGGTTCTGACAAACGGAGGCAGAAACAACGTTATATGAGCGACAACCATCAGATGTTGACCAGCTTCAGGGATTTGGATGAAAGGAAGGATGAAATTTTGGGTCAAAGACGTCCAGTTAGGTCTATCAGCTCCTCAGTCGACCATGCAGCACCTCATAGAACCCATACAATCAAACAGACCACGACTTACAAATGAACACATCATTATGTACTGATATAACTGGGTTTTTATCAGTCACACAACCAATGACGC
>JAPQRN010001201.1:0-13281 GCA_037367275.1 Coranthus polyacanthus | reverse complement strand
TCACTCGAACCGAGGGTCTAAGGACAGAGGGTGTTGTACCTTGTACGGACTGTAAAGCCCTTTGAGGCAAATCTTGACTTGTGATATTGGGCTATATAAATAAAATTTAATTGAACTGAATTGACTCCATGTCAATGTTTCTGCCAAATTTGAAGAGATTCTGTCAAGCTGTTCCTAAGATATGCATTTTAAATGTAATGGAGACGGACAGATGGACAGACAGATGGAATGTATGCTTTTAGGACCTTTCAGCTTTATAGTTTAACCTTTGAACATCCACTCTGTTCATGGAACTTATAACAGAAGACATGTGAGGCCATAATGCATGTATTAGACTTCATTTGAATGGGAACATCTTCTACTTTCTGTGTGTAAGATGTGCCTTAAACACAACCTAAACTTCATCAGTTTAAACATGGCTCAAATGTAACCCTAACCCTAAAATGATGACTGATGACCTGGTGGATGTTTAGAGGTTTTAAAACATTTGTTAGAAAAGTAGTCAAATATAATAAGATACATTTCTTTGATGAAGTAATTAAAATAGTTATATTTTTATTAAGGTGACTACTAATCTATAACCTTTTACATTTCAAAAGTAACATTCCCAAGATTGAACATGAGGTCTTTCTCATACTATATTCAACTTCTACTGAAATATTGAACACATTTCTTGAGGGCTGACTGATCCAGATAAAACCATCATGTTAAATGAAATATGTATTATGTCTGACATGTTATTGTTGGCCAAACCATGTCATGGCTATGCTGTAATAAAACATATAATGGCATCTTTTATGTAGACATTTAGACAACATATTTTTCCAGTGATCTAATATTGATTTCTAAATATTTGTTTGCTTTGCTGCCAGCCTCCAGTTGGCCTCGATGGGTTTCTTTAAACACCACATGATGGATCTGATGGTCTGGACGAGTACATTGAATGACAGCCATGTGGGAAGTTTGTGTTGACATACTGAAAGTGAGTGGGCAACCAAACCATCGGTGAATGATGTGCATGCACATTATGCAGCTTTTGCCCCAGATGTTGCTGCCAAGTGTACTGTCCAAATTACATTTTGCTAAAGCCAAGCCTACAAGACTCCAGTTTTTAACTTGTTCAAATTTAGCTCTCTTGTCCAAAAGAAACCTCCAGAAACATGCAGCACATTTGGCAGCGTGGCCACAGTCAGGATTTCTTGGTCACATGACAAAGTCCACACCAAAAACCTAAATTTAACAAAGCAGGCCACTGTCAGTGTACAATCAACCAGAATATTTTGTGACATCTGTGCCTGGGATCATGGTAGACTGCAGGGATGGACTGAAGCATTAATTCAGGCCAGAAATTTGACTCATCCCAGGCCACCCTGTTCACACAAACCACCAGACCACTAATTTAGTACAAACCCTGTTTGTTGATGCAATGGGTAAGTGTAAATTTGGCCACTATGTTCATCTGGGAGAAAACTTATCCAGATTACAAAATAAAAAGACCCAGGACTGACCACTGAGTGACATATCTGAATACTGGACTTAGGTATGGTATGGCTGCTCCCTCAAAACCTGACTAGGAATATGCCACCGAAGCACATTGAGATCTTAAAACAATTAGCCTACACTTGAGATAGATAATGAGAGTTAGCTCAAATATTCAGATGATTATCTTCATATTCAAGCAAAAGCAGCAAATTGTATCTTCTTATCATTATAAAAAAAACACACATTCATTGAACAGCTACAACAATGAAAGTAAGTGTAAAGTGAAGTGTATAATGTAAAGTGTGATGCAAAAGTTCAAAAGATCACAATGTTCACTCACTGGTGTCCATAAAGCAACTACACTACATTTTACATTCATCTGTTTTAGGGTGTTTTATGACAACCCTACACTAGAAGACACTAGAAGACCCCAGTGCGGCCCCCTGTCACATCTAAACACAATGTGTCATCAATCAGATTGGGAATCTTGCAGATTTACTATTTACAAGTACTTTCCTACAAGTAGATTCCTTTTGAATTTTTGTTTGTTTCTTTCACTTTTTTGGTTTGTTTTTGTGAGTTTAAACTTAATCTCCACATAAAAGTAAGAATCATGTTAGATCAACAGATTTGAGGATTTATAAAGTCCAGAGCTCGTGGCAGATTCATTTCAGCTCTGGGCTTTTAACTGAAGAAAAGTCCAAAAAACTTGAGATATAACGAAGTATTTCAATGATCAAACAGTCACGGTGATAAAAGGACTGTAATACTTTAACCTGCAGACAAAACACATGCCAAACTGGATTCTGTTGTTCTATTTCTGCCTCAATCCAACAGCTAATATCAGGGATTTCATTTGTTTGTGGCTTCTTGTTTGTTAGCGTAGTAGTACTTGAGACCAGTCTTGGTCCTGAGACTGGTCTCACCCCTTATACAACATAAATCAGGAATATTTCATAAACTTGATTGTCATAATGCTTCCACCGTATTTAGTCTGGTCTTGGTCTTGACTTGCCGTCACTTGGTCCCGGTTTAAGTAATCTCAACTATAACACTACTGTTTGGTGCTGGAGAGAACATATTTATTGGTTGTTGACAATGTTCATGTGACTGTTTGCAAGAGCCAAGGCTTAAAACTTATAATATTAAACAAGCTGGATTTTGTTGGAACATCAAGACAGAATAAAGTTTTTTTTTTTTATGTCCACCTAACAGCAAACAATCCACATGATGAGAGCATCAACTCCACCAACACTCGCATCAATTTACATTTACATGTTAGAAATATGTCTGTGACATTGAATTTACTTAACAAATTGTTTGGTGTGCTGTCAGCATTTTTGACTGACCTGCTCCTTTACTGGTCAACATGCTGCTTATTTTGCAGTATTAAGCCTCTTTAAGTCTTTCCCCCCCTCTTCATTTTGATAATTTGTCTACATGAAATCGTTAGAGAAGCAGGTAGACCCTGACGTACATGATAGCACATAACTCACCTTCCCACCAGGGACACTGTGGTAAGAGTGAGTCATGTCTGATATATGGATTCTGAGGGTTCTGTCAACTCATTCCTCCTTGGTATATTATCTCTAGTCAATTTGACCATTCACAAAACGACCCTGACGCCATTGGGAAGTGCCCCAGAGCTCCCAAAAGGTGGAACAGCAGTATTTAGAAAACATTTCTATCAAATACTCCTTAATCTGTGTATGGTTATAGGTGTATGCACAGATGGTGATAGCACACACATTCTTTAGAAGTACAGATACTTGCGAAAAAAAAGGTCCTCAATGTATAAAAGTTGTCAGTCAGCCTTGGAAGGCTAGTGGCTGTTTGTGTGTAAAGTGAACTGAACCTGTTTCATGTTTTACGCTAAAGGAGCATAAGTGAAAAGTTGTCAAAAAATGTCAAATGTCAAAACTTCCCACCTCTGGATGTATGGTTAAGGTAAGCTCAGGGTTAGGTGGCTGACATAGTGGTCAAGACAACTAAGGTAAAGGTTGGACGATAAAAACAACTTGGTTTGGGTTCAAGACAGATCATGTGTGGTTTAAAAAAAGTCAGTGCTGTCTGTATTTTGAGACAGTATCCAAACCCAAGACAAAAGTATTAAAGTGCTCCCCAGACCTTCACAGTCTTACTTTCTGCACACCTATATAAGCACTTCCAGCTTTGCCACTGAACATACTGTAAATCGCTAATGCAGAATAGCTGCACATGAACGTAATTCTTTGGGGACATTTTTTTGGAATGGGGGGGGGGAGTTGTTAGCGGGCACAGTTATTCATGTGTCATTACATTGGCTGTGTGTTCACAGGAAACGAGGAGCACCCCAGGGCTCCGTTCTAGGCCTGACTCAGACTCCAGGAGGGGTGGGGGTCTCTCCAAGTCTGGAAAAATAATTCCCAGAGACCTGCAAAAAGCCAAAAGCAATAAGGCCACAAGGAAATGTTGGCCATTCTCCCGTGCTAACAATTAAAATGAGCAATGTGCTAAAAAGGCATACAAGAGGTGGCAAAATCCCATCAGTTTACAACAGTGTGCTCAGATTTCATGGGGAGTGAGTGATATATCTTTAAAAGTACACAATAAATGTCAGTGACAAAACAGAATGACCCATGAAACATTAAGGAAAATTCAAGACAAAAGTCCAGTTTAGCAGGTAAGCTAATGGAAGACACTTGTTTGTTTGATGTTTTTATACTTCATGGTTTGTGTTCATACAAGTCGTGGTGGTGTGTATGGAAAAAAAAAAACGCTGGACAACTTGAGAGTCTCACCAGGAGGTGAATAGTATTGATCATGCAGATGGATTGGGGGTGAATGGAGGTTTGATTATCAGCGCTGCTCACCAAATGCACTCAGACTAATGAAAATAGCATCAAACACACACCATGTATGATGCATGAGGTGTAAAAGATGACTGATGCAAAGTGTTTAAAGAACAAGGTAGGAGCCTAAAGCAGACCTGCATTCAAATAAATCATCTCCTGGGAATATCCCAACATGATTGGAAAAAAATTGATAAGTTATAAAAAAAAAGTTATAGCTTCATGTAAGTTGGTGTTCATGTCTGAATATATTGATTGATTTTTTTGATCTATAAACATAAACATAAACATCCTACCTATTTGTGTGTCCACTTCTCAACTGTCAAATTCACACTAATTCTGTTGTCAGTCATTGATTAAAGGTACAATATGTAACATTGAGAAAGCACTTATTAATGAGACCAGTGGCTTTTTAGTGAACTGCATTCAACATCCTGTTGCTTGTGATTATGTGCTTACGCGAAGTATGTATTGAAGTCTGGGTGGGTGGGGAACCAGATGTTAGCTAACTCCATTTCTAAGCTAACAGTACCTAGTGTTACCCCTGTATGGGAGTAGAAGAGAGACATTGAGAGATTCTGGAGTATAATACCCTGTACACCCTAAAATCCGCAAAACGGATATCTTTCTCTACATTTGGGCCTCTCATCCACATGTAAATGCCGTTTTCGGTAGCAAAAACAGAGACTTTTAAAAACACTAAGAGCATCAAATATTATCCACAGTTTAAAATCTGCCAGAAGCAGTGGTTAGTCTGACCGTTTGTACTGGTTTCTAACCATTTTGTGTTGTAGTGTGTACAGAGATATTTTGTAAACCAACGATCATGTGGAGTTTTTTTTAAACAGAGGAGGAAAATACCTGTTTTGAAAAATTTCCACATACTTGTCTTTGGATTGTCTGGAATATCCAAGCTGCAATCTCTACATAGAAATCAGGCTACATGCTATTATAAGGGATGTAGGCAACCAAGGAAGTTGGTATTTTCAGAGTGATTCTGTCATGCTGCTATTGCTGCTAGGTTACACTACCACATTACTTAATCCACCTGTTGAGTCGTGACGTCATGTACTGTTCAAATGTTCATTACTCTGTATTCAATCTGCTGCAGTACCATGTCTCTGAGTCCATGAAACAGGTGTCATTCGAACACTTCCCATGTGATGAAAAAGAGCAGAGGAAATGGATGAAGATGATAAGTAAAGTTACAATTCTTTAACGAATAAAAAAAAACAAGTTTGTGGATCCCCTTGATGTAGAATATGGTTGTTGAGGCATTTCACATCTTCGCACTTTGTGTTTCAGTTGTCAGCCCTTTATCTGTGCTGTCCAGTTCAGGGAATAAATAAAGTAACCATTTATTTCAAAAACTGAGCACAAAGTGAAACCAAAGGTATTTTGACTAAAGACGCCTTCAGTCAAAATACCTTTGGTGAAGTGATGCGCTACTGTAAACGGACCAGGAGCTTAAACAGTATTGTAGACACTTAAAAAGGTTCACCAGAAACATCAATATCAGTTTAATTGTACGCTATATTCAGATTATTTTCAATGTTTTATCAGTAGTAATACTGTTGTGTCTGTCTCCTAAATGTGTCCCTGCAGACCACGATCTACTGCAGGTAAAACACTGACTATGGACTATTACACAAATCGCTGTATTCAAGCTAAATAACTGAATTCAGCCCCTTGTGAAGCCTAACTACTACCGCACTAAAGAAAGAAGTTATAGTAAACGAGCATACAGGCCCCACCATTGTTGACTGTTTGACCTGGAAATGAGGTTTACAATATCATGTCAGAATTAAGTGGATTTTTGGATCTGTGGTGTCCTGCTAGCTGCTTCCATTAAGAGATAGCTAGCAACTTGAGGGCCCTCACTAATCCTCAATATGAACAGGTCGTCAGTGTTCATGGTACTGCGTAAAAACCAGCCTCAACACAGCAAGTCCTTTTTAAATTTATACTGTTAGGTTATGTTATGGTGCAAGGAGACAGTTTGAAATACAACATGATATCCCGACAGATCATAATTAACTGGGTTGTCAGTAACAGCCAGCCATGACACTGATGTGCGTGGCAGCAAAAAAAGCTAGATGCTGAAGATGTTTTTGCACCAAAGTGCTAACTATTCTGAACTTCACAGGATTTGAGACATACACACTGGCAATTTTAGAAATCAAGAAAAATAGAAAATGTAAAACTTCAGTGATTTCCAATTCATTTAGTTTTTCATTGTATTTCAAAAGTAAGTAAAGATTTTCTTCTACATGTCAAATGGAATAATTGTACTGTACAATGTTGTAAAGCATTTGTCCTTATGGTACATTGCCATGTAAGTGACTATAAAACCTTCCTTATAAAAGTGCTGTAAGAATAAAGATATTGGATTACAGGAGTATGTGACATTCGTTTCAGTGTGTGCACTGTGGATTTCATTTTCACTTCTCACTACAGGTTACCTGCAATCTTGAAATTTTAACTCACTTTTTCAATGTGCTTAAATGTTAAAGTATGCAGCATCAATCTTTAAACAGCTAATATAAATTATTGGCATCTGTTGTCTTGCCTGAATGCTTAAGCAAGTTTGATGTTAAAGCACCATCCGTTCATACATAAATACAGTACGCTAAGAGATGAATTCACACTGCAGACACCTCTGCATCATCTTTTCTCAGAAAATCAAAACTTTTCTCGTGACACGCAGTTAAAAAACGTGTCTGACAAGCATGTCAATCAGCTGACGCAAAAGTGACTTTAGGTGCCAAAACAATCAAAAGTTCTACAGAAACCTTTTTTTAACCTTTGGCAGCTTTTTTTTCATAAAACCCAGGTTTGAACCAAGCCTGCCATGAGGGAAAAATATGATTGAAAATATGATTTTTATACATCACAATATAAAATATGGGGGCTTGACATAATTTACCACATGAAAAGGTCGTGCATGCAAGTGCTAGAATGCAATCGGAAGCTCTAGGCTGTCTTCACCTTTTCACTGTAAATATCATCATATTTACATGTAAGATAATGATAAGTAAATAGTTTGAATTAGACGCTTTTCTGAGCTAATCTAAGTGCATTTAGACTTTGTGTTTTTAGTCACTAGTGAGGTCAAATTTAAACTTTTAGGTATTTCCTGTTCTGGTGGCAAATTGGAATCCTTCCAACTGTGCAGACAGATTTTACATCAGTCCTGAACCTCACAATCAAGTACATACAGGTACATATTTTTGATGCTTTATTTGTATCCGCTGACACACACACACACACACACACACACACACACACATATGCACATGCAACATCTGTCTGGCTCCCTAGGCAAGCAGCAGCCCAACCAGACATGCCCAATGAAATATGCATGACACGCTAGCATGTGATATGTCAAAAAAAAACACACTACTTCGCCTCAACCTCCAGTGGCTCAGCTGTTCATTCATTATACATGGCTGCTCCGTGCACCTCCACTTTGTGCTTATTGCTGTATCTACCCATGCTATTTACTCCATCAGCCCTGCATGTGCCACACGCTGCTGTCCAAAACAGAGTAATATCAGTCATACACTGACACTGTTATGTAAACAAATGCAATATTCATTATATAACACAATGTAAAGTCAGTTTGTGAAAAGCTGCTCTATTTGAATGTAAAATTCACAAAAATATATAATATACTAGAGCTTCATCTATAACAAGATAAATATAACTGCAAGTGACAATGAACGGGTCCACGCAGCATTTATTTAGTTCTTGAAGAATATGAAGATTTAAGACCAGTTGAAATAAGACAAAGATGGGGTTTGAACTGTCTTACCTTTGGATTGAGCAGCTTATCATTGAGCTGTTTGAAAAGGCTTACTGCACACCATGTTTGGACACAACAAAATCCACGGCACAGTAAATGTTGAAACACCGGTTAAATGATCATTTAACTTATTTCAAAGATTTGGCATTGGGGTTAAATGTGGACTCTTGTGTAATTTAAGGCAAATCAGAGATTGAGGAACACACATTCATGAATTGTTGCATTCTTGGCAGGTACAGGCCTTGGTCACCTGGGGATTTGAACCGAGAACCTTTGTAATCTCACAGAAGGTGTTTTACTGACTGACTGCACTGCTGGGGAGTTCACATGCCTTCTCAAAAGTTGAGGCAATGACATGTTAATAATGTAGTCCAGCCTTATTTTGATCAAATTTCAAAGATTAGTTCATTCACGATGATTTTGGATGGAGTTTATCAATTCTTAAAAATGTCGAGATGTTGAAAATATGAAACTGAGCAAAAGTCATAAAATCTGATGCTGATGCTGGATTGACAGATTAAAATGATGAAAGAAATTTGACACTAGACCAAAACATTTACAAGACAGTTGTGAAGATGCAAACTTGTTATTATTGTAGTGCCACTTAGATTTAGGGCCTGAGAAGTTTGTGGAATTTGCAACCTATACACCAATTTGTGTGGTTCTATGTTATACAGTTTTTGCACTACAAACACTATTATACAAAGAATAATAAGAAAAATAAGAAAAACAGGATCCTTTTGTGTTGCTGTTGCTTGAACTTTAATAACAGGAAATGTCATGAAGACACACAGTAAAACCCACACTTCATAATTGGTAAATGCAAAACCAAACAATGTGAGCGTCTATTCTCGGCTGCATTTGCTGACAGTAAGGTACTGGGGGAACACTATGGAGACAATATGTGATATGACAGGATTTATTCCCAGGCCTCATTTGTTTGCAGCTCATGTTAACATCAGCTGGCGCATGCAGCCAAGTATTTGACTCGGAGCCAAAGCCTCAGTGACCTGATCAGTTTGCTCTCTGTCTCTCTTCTTCTTTCATACAGATTAATACTCATGTGAACTGAGTCCTAAAAAAAACATATTTTTCAGCTTTCACATACATTTGTCCTGAAGCTAGTAGTAAGCATCTCGATTTCAGTGTCTCAATTTAGATGATCTTGTGTTCAATACTTGACCGAAAAGTCCAGTACACACTCCTGACAGGTGTTACGTTTGACTTACAACTCTGAGATGCAAGCGTTGCATCACGTTGTGAATGTTATGATTAATACAACGGGGACAGTAGCAAGAATTTTTCCATTTCTCATGTTTTTTTCCCTTTTTGGCCTATAAAGGTAAATATCAACCCCGGACCTTCTGGTAAAATTCGTTTTGGGTTCATATGATTGCTATTCTTAGCACGACTTTCATGTATTTTTCATCATCGGTGTGTATGTTCACGCATGTGTCAGAGGTGGGTAAAAAGCTATATGTATGCATGTGGCCCACTTCATAGACAACCAAACAAATAATAATAATAATTAAATTAATAATTATAATAATGTCTTCCTTTGTGAGGGTATTTTTCTTTGTTTTATTATCACTTTTTACAATCACCGCTTTGCTTTACAATCAAATCATGCAGTATAAACCCTCTACTGCAACACCAAAAATAATTAATAATGTGTTCTAAGAAAAACAAATGAAATAACTGCTCTTCAAAAGTGTGTTGGCCTGCGAAGAAAATGATCTTCAACTTCAGATGCATGTGTGCTGGGAATATCAAAGGAGAGCCTGAACATTACTCATGAGCCAATAACAGATGAGGATAAACTAAGGTCAAAGGTGGCAGGAAGCCAAGGTCCAATCATAATCCTCTCATAAATATACACAGCTGATGACAGACGGATGCCTAAACCAATTCCTCACATTTACAGGGGGTCACTAAGTGGGAGCCTTCCTGTGTTGATACGTTGTGCAAAATGTGGAAAGTAATTGTGGCATTTCAGAGCTTTTTCATCCTTTAATATAAAAGTCTGCAGTGAAAATAAAACATTTCAAACTTTGAGAAAAGCAAATGACTCATAGCTTTACATTATAGAAGGATATGCATGTGCTTGGCAGCAAAAGTAGAAAAAAAAAGTCTTAAAAAGTAAAGCCAAAAGTCATCAGTGTGTCTGGATAATTGAGAGGTCACCAGTAAACATCACCAGTGCCACCCAGTCGTAGTCCAGGAAGCGTCCCTTGGTGCCAGCTCTCGTCGTCCGGCCTGTCTGCACACTCATCCATCATGTGCCGACTGTGGATAAGGCAGCTTTTGGCCAAAGCTGATCCTGTCATCACCACAGGGTCGGGGTCCAAGATAACTGCAGTGTGGTCCAGCTGTTACCAGCACTCATTGTACCCACAATGGTTTGCTTGTGTTTCACAGTGAGGTGGGAGAGTGCCCTCGCAACATTTAAGCCCATCCTCGAGACCTTCGATTGCGTCAGCAGAGCACAGCTGTGCTGCAGAGAGCTGATGGACTGAGTGTGTTGGAACAGGTTTGAAGACTGGAGAGTGCATGTGTGTTACACAGGCAAAAACTGATGTACTTCTGTACATATACTGTCCTTTACAAATGATGATTGATGAGTAAGAGTACTGCTTTATGTACTCTATGATCATCATCATACTTTGGATCAGTTTATTCTGGGTCATCCTGATCATTTCCAAACATGTATATTTTAAATAAGACAAGGAACTTGAACAGATCGTGGCTGCATGTGTTTATGTATTAAATACAGGCTTTGTTAACTATTAATTAATTATGAATGAATTAAGGTGGATAATAAAGGATTTATTTAACTGCATTATTCTCACTTTTGTCACGTTAAATACAAAAAACATAAATTAATAGTTAAGTGCACAATAAAAGACTTCTTAACCTTAATAAGACTTTATTCTCACATTACAAATGGTGGCTGCAAATACCAGAGTCAACTGATAAAAAGAAGTGCAGAATAAAAGATTTTAATAAGGCATTATACTCATTTTATATCCATTAAATACAAAAGTCATAACTGCTAATAAATGCATAGTAAAATAATTATTATTCTTAATGAGTTACTGTTCTCACTATAGATTCTGTAGCTGCAAAACATGTGTTAATTATTAATAAGTATATAATAAAGGATTTATTAAGTTAAATAAGGCATTATTTAAGTACCACCAAGCACACCAAGTATCTGTTAATTAGTACAAAGTGAACTGCTAGTATGCACAATAAAGTTTGCATCAATATTAATAGTGTCAAAAAGCTCTTAGTAAAGTTTTAACAATGACAGGTACATGGATAGTTAAGTTAGTTCAACTCAATAAATGTGTTTGTAATGCAATTATAAACAATTGTAAGAAACTCATTAGGCCTTTATTAACGTTTTTAAGAAGTTCAACTGTAAATAAGTTTCAATAAGTTCAAGAAACATATCTATGATGCGATTATTATTATTATAGCCTTATTAGCACATTATCATGGTGATAAGCATCTGATAAGGCCTTATGAGTGTCTTATTTTACATACTCTGTACTTTCTTTTAATTAATTTTCTTTATATTTCTGGCTTTTATTGTTTAAGCACTTTAGATTTGCTCTAGATGTTCCTTTTGTTTATGTATAGTACACTGAATTACCTTTGTGTATGAAATGTGCTATATAAATCAATTTGTCTTGTCGTGCATTATCTATTAATTAATGCTTATTACAAGGACCTTATTATAAATTGTTACCTTACAGTTCTTAACTGTATTTGCAGGGAACAGGGAGTCTAACACAGTGTGCAGCTGCAACACGAAGGAATGCAGTGAAGTGTTAGCATGAGTTTTAAGGCATAAGACAGACAGGCCAATTGTCAACATCAGAATTCGGTGTCAGGCAGGGACAATTTGATTAGCGAGGCCAAATAGATACCAGGTACCAAGAGCTGATTTAACTAATTTTCAAATAGAAAACACCCAAGTTAAACACATGTCTGTCACACATGGCAATTTGGTGTTACCTTTCTGATTTCACACCCACCAATCTATCAGCAGAAATGGGAATTTGCCTCTGGACATGACTGCACGAAGATGAAACAGACAGATATTCCTAAGTGGATAACGAACTGACTCCCTGTCTAATCAAACCTTCACTCAGTGTAAAAAAAAAAACACCACGAACCGTGACATTCGAACAAATGGGTTAATTACTTTTTAAAAAGCCTGCACTTAAACACTTTTGTTTCTTTTCAAGTGCAAGTCGTAAAGTTCCTGTCAAGGGTTGCGGGGGCCATAAGATTCACTCTAAATGTAAATAAGTGGTGTTTTAAATGGCTGTTAGCCACACGCTTGTTAGATAAACCGTGTAGCCTGTTCTCCACGGGGTCAAGTCCCTAATTAACCCAAAACGGCTTTGTCATTTTCTCTTTCGATTATGGCAAAGAATTCCATGCTGCTACGCAGGAAGATAAATATGAGTTACTTAATACTCCTTCCTCCTCCTCTTGTGGCTGATGAATGACAGATAGTAGCCAATAAAGGTAGTACTGAGATAAAACTGCTTATTAAGAGTTTAAAGTGAAATAAAACAAACTGATCAAAGATAGTAACTTTAGTCCCACAGCGTGTTTTGGAAATCTTGGTCTCGTCTGGAAACTGTTATCGAGGAAAACGGGATGGTTAGAAACTGAAGGTCATGAGCTGTCAAGTGACAAAAAAAAAAAAAAATCACGAGGAAGTGAAGATAAAGTATGGAAAAAGGAGCAGATGAGAAACGTGATTCCAATCTACAACATTGCCCATATAGTGAGGAACATTCTTCTGCCTTAACCTGCTGAGACACCATTCCTCCACCTGGGGAACAATCTAAATTGCATCAGTGGAAGAAGGAGCTCCATCGAAGTTGAAATTCCGATTGACCGTCGAGATAAGAAAAAAAGAAAAACCATGGAGGAGATTGATATAGTGTAGTAGATTATGTAATGTCCTCCTCCTTCTCTCAAAAACTCAGATAAGTGTGCGATGTTCAACCTTCATTCAGTCGCAGGGGGAGGAGGAATGTGGAAGACATGGGAATGAGGAGAGGGAGAGGAGAGGAGAGGAGAGGAGACGAGAGGAGAGGAGAGAGGAGAGGAGAGGAGACGAGAGGAGAGGAGAGGAGA
>JAPQRN010001200.1:0-10271 GCA_037367275.1 Coranthus polyacanthus | reverse complement strand
CTTTAGTTTACAAATTAAGTCGGCTAATGTCAACAAACGACCGACTCCCAGCTCAAAACAGACTCCACCAAAAACTTACATATTGAGTTTGAGCTAGAGGTCTGGAAAACTGTGACATTCTCTTACAATAAAGACATGTGGAAGTGATCGGCACTTATCCCCTCAGCACCATCTCAGCAGTTCAGACTCACGTCAGCTCAGTGTTGTAAAGAAGAGCTGCAGAAGAGTGTGAGCCGCTGCTACAGAGGAGTTTGTCGAGGTGAAGGCTGTCTACCTGATGTGCTCTTATCTCTGCAGGCAGTCATTTAGTCCACAAAGCTGCTGTCAGTGGCTGGCTGCTGCCTGCTCCCTTTAATGAGGCTGCTGATCCTCTTACACAGCCTCGGCTACACACCCTACTCAGCAACCTGCAGGAGCCAGGAGACACGAATAATCAAGCAAATGACCGGAGGGCCCAGTCGAGTGAAGCAGAGTCAACCTTACTTATGTACAACTTTGAAAACACCTAAGTAAATTGATTTAATGAATGAACAAAAATGGAAAAAAGGAAAAAGAACAGAGTATGTCAATTTCTGTAAAGTTATGTGTACTTTTTTCTGGCATTGTTAATAGTCTATTATTCTTATGAAGCTTACAAGCTAACACTGTCATAAACATAAAGGTACTAACTACAACCACATGGGGCTTGTACCCATAGGAGAACCCTTCTTTGTTCCAGGTAGAACCTTTCATTAAGGTTTCACCTGAAATCCTTTCAAATCCTACTACTGGAGCTTCCATCCAGAACCAGTAGTAGGTTTTATAGAGAACCATTCTGTGATGTGATGGTTCCACCCAGAACCACCCAGCACCCTCTCTGGTGGTTCCCTTGAGAGCCTTTCCATCTTCTAAGGGTACTTTCACACCTGTTTTGTTTGGTCTGGACTTTCGGACTTTCCAGTTTGATCCAAACCATATTTACGTGTGAAACCTCACCCAGATTACGGTGCAGACCAAATCAAACTGAACCGCGGTTTGGTGTCATTTACAGTGTGTATAGTTGACACTTGGAGGACCAACTACAGGAAGTCACACAAGGTTATCATTGCCAGAAAACAAAACAAGAAGAAAAACAGAAGGCATAAGAAAAACACGCTGACATCAGACGTATGGCCATCTGTAAGGGAGATGCAGCACATGTAGATGATGACGACAGGACAGCCCAAAATTGTGTGAAAACAAATAGAACTGGACTTAATGTATACAATGTAACAAAATCATGAACCTTGGTTCTTACCCTGGTTTGAAGTTTCAGTTGTGAAAACGCCCTAAGAATGCTAACGAGAACACACTCAGTGGGTTCTACCAAAAACTATTTAACACTCCAAGGGTTTCATCACATTCAACACAGAGATTGTTATTAATCCAGCAACCTATTGCACTCATGGTGTTATGACTAATCTAACATAAAGGTCAGTGCTTCAACATGTGACACAGAATTGTAAAAATTATTTAAAAAAACCCAGGCCAAGACCAAGGCCAACTGTAGATCTACTCTAGATCGAGTATGACAGAATTCCATCACTACATGTCGCTAAATATCACACACTGTACCTTTAAAACTGTAACCCACAGCAAACTAGTGTTTCACAAATATAGTGTTCCTCAGTGTTGTAGTCAGGACCACCTAAACTGAGACCAAGTCATGACCAAGACCAGAGAGTGTTGAGAGACAAGATCAAGACTTTGAACGGCTAAGACCAAAACCAGAGCAGATACAGACATTATGTCTTATCATTGCTTATCATGAACTCAAATGTAACTTTCTCACCACATGCTTTGTATCCTCAATCTCTCACAAAGCTAACACCGCATAAGCTACATCTTTCAATACATGCTAACTACTCTCTAACTACTAAGTGGCAAATACCTGGCAGGCAACTGAAACTAGCGCTCAGAAACAAAAAGCATACATAGGTGGCTAATATGTATGAAGATTTGTCTGAAGAGTTTTGGGACAGAGGAAGATTGCTAATGTTGACTCTCTTTGCTAGTATTCCTGAGATTCCTGAGTGCTGATAAAAGTTTGACATGACCCCAACTGTCTCAGTAATTGTGGCATTGCAGAATTTCCACGGTGCTGTGTTTAATTTGGCGGCTGTTGTTACTCTGCAGTTCATGTTGTAGAGTTTTATTACAGAAAATTGGATTTGTCTGATATCTCCTCCAAACAGATGCAGCGTCTTCTTCAAACATTATGAGACGAGACCTTCAGAAACTGATCTTGAGTCCTACAACTCCACTTATAAGCAGATTGCTATGAAATATACATAGGACATCCTCCTTAGAGGATGAATGCATTTTTTAAATTGTAGTACTATTTTACGTTCTCCAAGAGGAAAAACCTTTAAAACTTACAAAAACTTGCCTAATTAACCACAGCAATCCTGGGAAACGCCTGCTTGTGCTCAGAGTTTAGAGTGTGTAGTGATAAATGTTTTCAGAGGTTCCGAGGCATTTAATCAGCCATCTGATTTATAGTGATGTACCTCTCCATCTCTGCAGCAGCCAGTATTGATGTTCAATTTTATTTCAGTCTCTGCAGCTCGGAGTTGTAAGTCAAAGAATTTGTGATGGAGAGGTTTTAGCTAAGCTGAGGACACACTGGACACACTGTACACACACACACACACACACACACACACACACACACACCCCACCCTCCTCCTCAACAAACACTCAAACACACACACACAGGTACAACAGTCCGTAGGCAACTGATATTCATTCACTGCTTCATCTCGATTCTTCTCACGTCTGAGGATCAATCAGAAAGTAAGAGGGCTGTTTTCTGTGGCTTGAATATGAGCTACTCAGCAAATATGGGCTTGCCAACTTTGCCAGTGTTCTTGCACACACACACACACACACAGCAGCCCACCAACTTGTCTTGGCAGGAGCAGGAATTACTGTCATGGTTAATGGGCTCCGGGGACAAGCGGCTTCTTTTGGGCAACTTTGTATAATTCATGTGAATGCCTGTAAGAGTAATTTACCATGGGTGTGTGTGCGTGTGTATGTGTGTGTATGTGTGTGTGTGTGTGTGTGTGTGTGTGTGTGGGTGGGTGGATGTGTGTGCGTGCATGTGCATGCATGCGTTGAGCATCATCACAGCCTCCTCAAAGTGTGTTTTCACTTGACAAACCATCAAAAAAGCATCTAAAAGCACTTCACGATGCTTTGCAAGTCAGTGTGGAACATAAACAGCTCCACAAAATGCTGTTCTCAGCTCGCCGTCTGGGTAGTGCATTCAAAAATTAACAAGACACTCACAGTTTGACTCGCAGCCAGATGATCCTTTTGATAGGAAATGAGGTTTCCAGTTTATATAACAAAACCCTGTCCCTCTCATGAGCTGAATTTGTACAGGAGTGTACAGGTGGCTAGTGTTGAAGTCAGAGATATATAAGAAATAAGCTTATTTAAATCCTATTGCTTAATAGCATCTTTTTAACTTAAACACAGATTATTTCCCGTGAACGACCATCACAGCTGACTGTCACCTTGTCAGACATATTTCATATTTCATTGACAGAAATAAGTAGAAACCCAGGCCTGTATATTAAATTTCAATTTCAAAACCACCAAGATAAGATGAATTTCCACAACAGTCCAACAAATCTGAAAGAGAAATGAGCTGAGAGTTGAGATGATGAAAACTTTTCACTCTATTTGACTCCTTACAAACTACTGGTCATTCAGTCACACGCTATGACAGACCAGTCATGATCAGGGACCAATCATTTTTATATGAATCATAACAAGAATGTGTTAATTTTGAGAGCCCTAATCCAAACTAAAAGAAATAAGCCTGTTTGAAAATGTAGGGAGGTAGGAAGTACAGATATTTGTATCAAAATGTAGGGAGTAAAAGTAGGAAATACTCTAAGTACAGTAACAAAGTGAAGTAGTCAGTTACTTCCCACCTCTGATCTCACTGCAAAACAGTTTGGCATTTACAGATCACCTCACCCCCACACACTCTGTGGAAGTCTCCTGTGTACACACCAGGTTGACGCTGAAACAACCAGCAGCTTTGTGTACCACCCAGGTGACACTCTGCCACTCGTACCTTCAGGAATAACAGCTTGCTAATTGTGTGTTTCTTGATTGTAGCTTGATCTGCAGTAGGTGACTCTGTGATGTGGCAGCTGCAAATCATCCTGACAGTACCCAGAAATCCTGGGTGGTGGTGACCACACTGAACTGCACACACTACTCTCATGTTTTATAAGGACACTAACAGGATGAGACAGACCAAATGTACCACTGTAGATGTGCTTCTCTTTTTTATTTAAAGGGGCTCTCCACTGATTTTACACAGATAAGGTGACTACAGAGAATAAGTAAGAACAGTATTCCCTACGTTGGCCCTGGTGGTCAAAACACAACATTTCAGAAAACAAAGCATTTCAAAAAACATTTTAATAAAACACAACAACAATTCAGAAAACGCATCATGTCAGAGAACATGTTTTAAAAAAAAAGACGTTTTTCAACATATGACATTTCACAAAACAGACATTTCAGAAAAAAATCAACTAAATCTCAGAATACAGGGTGCAACAAAACTTCTTGTTTTTGATTGGACAGAACCCAAGTCAATACAGAGTTTATTCAATGGATAGAAACTGTCACCAGCAACTTGGGTTCTGTCATGTTTTGGCAAATACCACCGGTTTTTGTGACATGTTGTAACTTGTGAAATGTTGTGTTTTCCAACACTTTAACCATCAGGGCCACTGTAAATTGAAGCACTGACAAGAGAAAATACTATATTAAATTAATATTAAACCTCAACACAACAACAGAGAATACGGATAAGAAAAATCAATATGAGTCAATCTTGAATTGATTGAAAGCTCTTCAAATTTATGGAAGTGTATTATTAATGGCATGGAAAATGTAGAATTTCATTTACTTGAAATATTTGATCGATATATTTTCTTTACTTTGTAATAATTTACTGTAATTAATCATTTTATTCTGAAATGTGTATTAATATATTGTAACATACAAGGGATTTTAATGCATACAATTTAAATCTGAGTTTTTAAGGATGCAAATAATGTAACACAAATTTCATCCAAAAATATCTTTCTGTGGACGGTTTGAGGACCTTCATCACTCACTGTTTTACACCTCAGATATTCAACCAACAGCTTTGAATACATGGAGATCGTCCTCAGTGTAAGCTGATAAGACTGGATTCTTGCATTAAACTGTGACTAAAGCAGCTTTAAAGGATGAAACTATCAGGCAGATGTCATCCTGTTAAAGTACAGTATGTCATGTCATTTTTAGTTTTCCAGTGGATTTTTTTTTTTTTCTTTCATTGATGAAGTCGATACGGCTGTGAATGATTACCTCTCAAGCCACTCGCTGAAGCCAGGTGCAGCTCACACACCGCATGGCAAATCACCTCAGACACTATCTGACTCACAGATCACACAACGCGCCATGATGTAAGCCCCTACAATCCCCCGTGTCCTAAATTTATTGTTACAGCTCTCCTCCTCTGCCTCTCCACCTTCTCTAATCTCCCTATTCTGTCTGCAGGTCTGCCAAGGCCGCCCTCCGAGCTCCCGTCAAGTATCGCGTATTGTAACTGCATGTGACTCCTACCTCGACATTAGGACGCTCCAGTCTGAGCCTAGATCATTCAGGATCAGATGATCTAGATGTAAATATGAAGTTAGGTGCAGAATCAGAATCAGGCAGTCAGAACATTTCATTAAAGTTTGCTCCATGCCACTAGATAAAGAAATGATGTCAGTGTCATGTTCCAGTAGATTTTTATAGATAAACTTGTAACCACTGTAAGGTAAAGAAGGATATGGAGACTGAAATCCTCCACGTGGAGCCACAAAATAAAATAAATGTTCAGACGTAGTAAGCCATAAAAGTTAAGGATAGCGGTATTGCAGCTTAATTCGTAAGAAGGTAATAATGAAGTAATGATATCATAATTATTAGTTTCCTACAAGAATATTTTGGTGACTTTATGGTAACCTGCTAACAATACAATGGTTATATCAGTCCAATATTTAATTAACGATAGGAATATGGTGACATTAAAGGTTCAATATGTAAGATTCATGCGTGCTCCTTTGCTTATGTGATGTTTGTGTCTGAATCTCTGTTGTCTCTGTCTTATTCCGCCATATACACTGTCAGCCCTAACATTATGTCCAGTGACAGGTGTAGTGGTAATAATGTTAATTATCTGCTTACAATGACACCTGTCAGTGGGTAGATATATTAAGCAGCAAGTGAACATTTAGTCCTTGAAGTTAATGTGCTGGAAGCAGCAAAATGTACAGCATATGGGTCTGAGTGACTTTGACAAGAATCATGTTGTGATGGTGACGACTGGGTCAGAGCATCTCCAAAACCGCAGGTCTTGTTGGGTGTTCTTTGTCTACAGTGGTTAGTACCTACCACAAGAGGTCTAAGGACAACAAAAAGGACAAGAAAAAGGACAGAACAGACTTCTGTTCTGTTGTTTTCAGTTAAGGGGATATTAACTCAAAAAGAAAACGATTTCCCATTTCCCTGTGATATATACATTAGATCCTCCTAAATCCTCCTAAATCTTACATACTGGGCCTTTAAAGTCAGTGCTCCTGCTTTACTGTATTAACTCTAAAGAGCATGTGTATTTTCCAAAATAGTGAAGCCTTCTTGCTTTACATCATGATTACCTCCAAGAATAGTGAGGCATTGTAAAAGTATGCGCATACTGAAGTACTGAAAACCTGTAAATGGTAGGATTTGTGGCAGAATCATTCTACAGCTTCTACCAAGGGGAAAGACCTCAGCTCCAAAATGAAGCAGTACCTTAAACTAGGTACCTTTAGGTACCTTAAAGTGTAATACTGCTGAAGGCCACTAGATGCTGGTCCAAAAAGCCCTGGCTCCCACACACTTACATTGAACTTCTCTCCAAAAATACTAATACAGTATTTTTTTCCAGGAGTCATTCTGGTTTTATTTTATTTAAACTGTGTAATAAGTGTTCTGGTCCATCTGTAAATTACTGTTCCATTAATAATATATTATGGCCAATAGATAATGAATAATGAAATAAAATAAAATGTGTTTTTTTCCTGACAGACACCTCGATTGTAGTTGGGGTTAATTAGTTACACCAGCAAGACCATAAAATGACTTGACTATGTAATGCTGGATGAAGTTTAACATTTTCCCGAGTCAGTAAACTAGCATTTAGCATTAGGTGCTCCCACAGCTTTGTGCTTTTGTCCAAATGTGGTCACTTCTGGCTCGTCAAGAGTCAAAGAGTCAACATGGTGACGGTCAAAAAGCAAACTCCTGGGTGGCGTTACGTTACTTCATACATACAGTTTATGGCTTCTACAGAAAACATGAAAAGTGAAAAAAAAATCAAACGGCCTTCATATGTATCTTTCTATCTGAAATCTAAAAGCAGTTAAGAACTACTATTGATTAACTGGACAGAAAACCAATGAACAGTCCCTCAAAAGCATTTTTATCCTTTACAGATCGACTCTGTTCTAGTACATTGCCATGGATGTGAAAAAGTCGTGTTTTGCTCCTAAGCACCTTCAAACTCAGCCGTGAATCAGTGAATACATAAAAAGGATATAAAGACAGACAGGAAAAAGCCAAAAGCAAGGTTTGTTTTGTTGTGTTGTTTTCCCCTCCAGTGGCGGTACTGATGGATGTTTGAGCCTCCTACGCTCTCTGTCAGGTTTCATCTCTGACTGAAAGGCAGCTGGAGTGACTTCACTGCCCATCAGATGGCACTTGATGTTCCTGTAGGTGCGTTTAAGTGCTCCTTGTGAGAGCCTCCCTGTGTGTTCAGAAGCCACAAACAAGCACATTGTGTTACAAATAATGACAAAATGGACAATAAATAATTAGTGAGCTCTCCCGTGCAGCCAAGAAAAGAAAAGGTGATTCATTTAGCACAGAAAAGATGCCTGTAATGAATTAAATTTCCAATATTGATTTAAATGAACCATTAAGCCAAACTGTGGACACAGACTCAGTTCAAACTGATTGAATAACCCACTACATGGACATGACCTTTGGTGAATAGAATTAAAATAAAATAGATTAAATAAGATATAATATAAAATACAAATACATGGTAATTAACTTTTCATATGAAAACAGCAATGAAATGCCACCATGTTTTAAACAAAGACAAACTGTGAAAGAGTTTGAAATATTATTATAAGATCCAGACCAGCGCTTCGTTGTCAGCTGCCTGAAAGTACACGGATAATGAAGATCCAGCTCTTAATATTCACACTAGTGGAAGGAAACATGCATTAATTTGCATTTTGCTTTGCAGATTTTATGAAAAGTTGATTAAAACTTGCAAAACATTTGGATGTAAAATGGACGCTGAAGGCTCATGACCAAGTGGCAGAATGTGACAACTTGGGAGTGAGAAGGGACTCACCTTAAACAGGCTGGAATAGTTGGTATGGCCAGCAGAACAGTTACGACAAACCTCCAAGAGAGAAGTGACTTTACAGTTTACACCATTCAGTTTTATGTTTGATTTCATTCTATTCTACTGTCTATAGTTTTTTACAGCATTCTTTGTTTAGATTTTCTCAATTAAATCACAAATATATATATATATATATATATATATATACATATATGTGCTCCCTCTGTGATAGTATACTGGTTTGTAGAGCTGTCTGCCACTGCTTCCTCTCTTCTTGTCAACACATCCAATGGAAAATGCCATCTTCAAGCTTGCAGACATGACGATATGCAACATGTAATTTCACAAGACTCATTCCACGGAGGATGTATTCTGGGCTGTTTTTGAGTACCAGTCTTTCTGCATCCCAGAATTAACTATTAAAGTTTTCTCCGATTTTTTTCTCTTATTTTAGAGTTTCAATTCACTAAATCCTAAACTCTGTATTTAATTTAATCTCAACATCCACCAAGTCAACTGATCCATTTTAGGGTTAGGGTTAGAGTTACATTTGAGCCATGTTTAAAATGATGTAGTTTAGATTGTGTTTTAGTCTCATGTTAAATATAGAAACTAGAAGATGTTCTTTCAAATGAAACCTAATAACATGCATATTGGCCTTACAGTTCTGTTTAAACCTAACACCAACCCTAACCAAGCTTAGGGTTCCCAGAAAAGAGTGGATGTTATGAAGTTACTATCATTTGCCTCTAAAGCACTAAATCTTCTTTAGAGACAGACTCCATTTGAGGAACAGAGTGGAGCAGCAGCTTAAGACCGACAAGATGTTTATCCATCCGTGACATACGTTCATTCAAAAACAGCTGTTTAGCATACAGAAAATTATAGATTTGCTCTCAGAGAGATGCATCACATTTACTACATCGCTTACATACTGTAGATGAGTCAACATCACTTTGTAACTGCATGGAGTCGGATTCCTTTACAGGAGGGGAGCCATTTTTATAACGTTTTTTTTTAAATTGTCAAAATGCAAAAATGATTATATATTATATAAATATTTCTGCTTTCACTCTACAATATCTCACAGCTGTCAATAATATACCTAGGTTTAATGTTCAAAACAAAAGACATGTATTTATTCCTTAAGATGTATTTAATTCCATCCAAATAAGTACACTCACACTACAAACAATAATCCTGTTAAACTAACTTACTTTCAATATAATTGAGAAGGGTCAGGAGCTGCAGGTTCCACATCCGTTTGAAGTGAGTCTTGTGAGATTACATGTTGCATAGTTTTCCCCACTTAAAGGTAAGTCATTTTACTTTAAACAACAACCTAAATGAATCAACACAGAAACATGTCATTTTCCTATGTACACAGATAGTACTTAGTTCTGTCACTTCTAAATCGTACCAGCAGTGGAGGGCCCACACACATTTTTACCAAAGTGAATAACTATTTGAATTTTGACTTTCATTATAATAAATACTGAGTTGCTAACTTGAATATGTGAGCAAATGTAACTTTAAGATGACACTAGTACATTTAAAAACAAAACAAAAAAAAGCCCAGGCAGAATTTGGTCATTTGGAAATAAACTAAAACCATTTGTTCAATCAGGCGTCCACTATCCTTACATCATAATCTGTTCATTAATTACTAGCAGCCTATAGTTAGTGATGCAGTGAATTGGTGATGCCTTTATTTGAAAAACAGCAGCTCGAAAAACTATATTAACTTACGAATCATCCATCCATCCACGCATCCATCCATCCATCC
>JAPQRN010001199.1:0-13284 GCA_037367275.1 Coranthus polyacanthus | reverse complement strand
CCGCCCCCCCCCCCTCTCCCTCCTCCTCCCCCTCCGCCGCCCCTTCTTCCTCTTCCTCCTCCTCCTCCTCCTCCTCCTCTTCCTCCTCCTCATATTAAATATTTACACCAGGGAAGTGAATGGTCGTTCCTGTGTCACAGTGAAAACAGTAAAAGTGCATCTCGTGTCACCCTCATCCCATGACTTGTTGGCTGTGACTGTGGAGTCAGACAACAGGTCACCTGACCACCAGCTCTTCTTGAACATTTATTTAGCTTAGTCATTAAAACGGCTTCAGTGACACTTCTGTTTTTCTGGAAACTGAACTCGGCGTCTTTGTATTTCCTGTTCTTCTCAGATGTGACGTTTCAGATCGACCTGCCCAAAAAGCTGGTGTGGATTGAGTCGGACAAAGACGTGGAAGTCCTCATGGATACGCTGAAGAAGTGCGGAAAGGAGGTCAAGTACAACGGCACCAAGTGAAGGAGTCTGCTCATGTGGACTAGGTGACATGTCCCAGTTTAACTCAAATTGCTGTTTATTTCCCGCAGAGTCAGGTTTATTATCTTCATAAACATAAATCTGTGGTTTTCTGACCCCAGAACGACCAAAGTTATTAACGTTACTGTCATGCAGAAACTGTTACTCCCGACACACGTAATGTGAACTCTGGACGTTGTCTGGACGTCGTTGTGGTCTGAGCCGGTAGAACGTCTGTGTCGGACATTATCCTGCCTCTTCAGTAGTGGTGAATCAGTCATGGTGAGCTCATGTCTGAACAGAGGAGGGACATTTCCACCAAACTCAATGATGACGTATTCATTATGTCATGTATACTGTTCTCCTTATGGTGCAGCAACTACAATATGAGAGTCAGGGCCAGTCCTTTAACCTACAAATAGTGCAGACTCATGACACATGTGAAACTGAAAGGACAGAATACAGAATAATTACTGTAATGTTTGCTAATTCAGAGGTAAATATTTAAGTGTGGATGGATAAAAGGCTCAAAATCTATTGAATAGTAATTGATGAGCTACATGAACACAGCACAGACACAGACTAAACATTACAGATGGAAGATTAATCAACACCAACAGGACGTTTTACAAACTATCAGTATCAGCAGTGTCAGTATCACCCAGAATTATTGACTTAGGAACCCTAGGTTTACAGCTTTGGGAGGGGGCTTCTGCTCATTTGTACCTGGTGTTAATGTGACTTACATGTGTTAAAGGGAAACTCTGGAAAGATCTGGATCAGGTCTCCAGACTTGGCCTGAAGTCCAATGTGTGAAAGGGGCTTGTGTTGTAAAATAAGACACATTAAACCTAAATACAATTAAGAAGGAGACTCTATTGATATTATAGTCCTGTCTTTCTAATATTTTCCATCTCTGTGTGTGTTTTTTCTTCAGATTTCTACTGGAGCATCACCCTCTGTTCAGACGCACAATCACCCTTCATTAGATACACCTGACCTGATAGCATTGACTCATTATTTATAGTCTGCAGAATAAAATAGTCCCTCTGTATGTGCTGACTATGCCTGACATCTGTTAATGAACCGACAATGATCAGTCACTCTGTAAACGTTCTCACATATCAAAGTGATTTTCATACTGTACCTGTAGCTTCAGTTTCTGCCTCTCGTGTATCACCTCATATTTCAGAGCAAAGCTTTACATTTTTAGAGAATTAAATATGAGGGGACATTTCAGACACTGACATTTGACAATACTTAGCTCGACATTGAGATATGTACATAATCCTCCAAAGGCTCCTCTAACCATCTGGACAAATAATAATCCACAAAATAAACCATCTGCTGCATGAAAAAGGACTTTGAAAAGTTTTTGTCTGTTAGAGATGATCTGTGCTACCTCAGTGATTAGCTTGTGCAGATTATATACTATGAAAATAGCATGACCGTTGTTTTTTATCATGGTCATGAGCCATGTTCTTCTACCTGAGAAACTGATTAACTCTGCAGGGATTTTCCTGAAACTTGGTGGAAGGTGAGGCCGAAGCCTTTAGATGTTGGAGAAGCACCAAAGCTAACTCATTTTCATTGAACTTTTTCTAGCGTCGCCAGGTATGGCGTTGGAGTTTCAGGACTGTTTGGTTGAGACATGTTCTCTCACGGTGCCTGTAAACCAGATGGATTTCTTCTTCATCCAGATGGTTCGAGGAGTCGCTACAGATTCTGTAAATACCTCCAGAATGGAGGGAAGCCCTGTCAAATGTCAGCCTGGGATTGTGAAAGGTCACCTCATATTTATGTTTCCAAAAGTCTAATGTTCAGCTCTGTGACTGGAACATGAGGCAACACCAGAGACGAACATGGGATGACATTCTTCTACGGTCACAGAAAAGTAAGTAGTTTTGCAGTCACAGCCGTCCAACATCTGTGTATCTCCTGATGTGGACAGAACTGTTCTGTGGTGTTTTCAGAGGTGGGTTCCTCTCGTCTCTTCACAGACTGTCTGCTGGACTTAAATGTGTAAAACTGCTTCTTTTAGCTTCACTACTTTAACTAACATCAACTGACAGTACAGGTCACATGAATTATGTTGAAGATATTATACTAATACTTGTCGTTACTCTCAGTATTGTCCAGCCCTTATTGTAATTCTTTGTATTTAATTCCTTCTGGGATCCACCTCCTGGGCTTTTCTAATTATCTGTCTTATGTTTTATACATGTGCACAGGGGAAATAAAATGATTTCTGCCTCAGTTTACTGTTCTCATTGCCTTTGGAACAGCTTTAGTTGAAGTGATTCTTATCTAAATGACACTGTAAAATATAAACTGCATTGTAAAGCGATAGCATAGTAACTAACTGTACCTTTACCCTTATCCTGAGTCAAACTCCACCCACTTCACAATTCTGAAAAGTTAGTCTGTCAGAGTCTGATGGAGGTGATGAGGGTCTGAATGTCCAGGTGTGGATGTGAGACAGGACTGGTTTAGAATTGCAGACATCTCTGAACCATATGAGGATCTGAACAAACACACACTACACGAGAAGAGTCAGAAAACCTTATACAACTGTTACTAAAATTCAAAACAACTGGAAGTGTGTTTTAATTAAAGGCAGTATTTTATTAATTTCACTTCAGAGCAGTAGGACTCAGGTGTGTTTGAATTTTATTGAATCTCAGTTTCGAATTCCATAAAAGTAGTCAAATGTTTAGATAAATAAATCTAAATGTGCAGGAGACTTTATACTAATGTAACATTTAAAGAAAATGACATCTTACATAGAAACTTATGTTTAAAAGTCACAGTGTAATACAATAAAATCTGAAACACGACACATTGTCACTGATCCGAGTCTTTTTCAGATGTGTTTTGAATGTAATGTAGATGTTGATGGAAGCAGATAGTTCAACAGAGATGGTTGTCTTTATTTCAGTGAATATTGGTTAAGAGAAGTCCAGATTCTGTAAAGGTCTTTAGTTATATGAACATATTTATACATGAAGACACAGGTCTGGTGAAGAGCTACGTCTCACTTAAAGAAGATGCTTCAACCACTGGGTTTGATTTCTGCAGTTTATGAGCATCGACACACAATACATCTGAGTGACGACAACAAACCACTGGAGTTTTTAACGTGTGTGTTTTAATAAGATTCCTCTTATTTATCGCTGTGCATTTTTGTATGATTCTGTTCCAACTTCTTTACTGCAGTAAAATTGAAACAGTCCAGACTCTGAAATGTCCTCAATGTACTTAAGTCAACATGTTCACGCTCTGACATGAATGTGTCATGTTGCATAATGACCACTGGGAGGCGCTGGATGATCAAGTTCTCAGAGCTCACACAGCATTTGTCTCCTCGTACAATTATAACTTCCTATCTTTGACATGAAGGACAGCTTATAACATTAAAAATGCAGTTTGTGATTTTTATGATGAATTAAAAACATAATGTGACTCAGAAGGCGTTGTGTTATTTCTGAGATGAAGAAGTCAGATTGTGATGTGGAGCGTATAGATCTGCTATTTAACAATACATTGCATATACTCATGTTTTAAGTTATAAACTGATGATGAAATTATATGATTATTACAGAAATAACCCTTCACTTCAAAATAAAGCTCTTGGTTAAAGTCATGTAGTAATTTAATAAACATTAAATTCCCTTCTCTTCTTGAGATGTAAACACAGCTACTGTTCAGCTCCGACATCAATATTTCAAATAACCAGTGTTGACTCATGGAAATAAACTAAACAAAAGGACTGCTTATCAAAATAAAACTGTGAACCCTTAAGAATAACTGAAACAATGAAAACATAAGCAACACGGTCAGCTAAAAACACAGCAGCTAGTAAAATATGATCAACTTAAACATTTAAATTGCTTTAGATCGCATGTTGTTTCAGGTGCACAGTGACTAAAGCTTGATTTTCCAAACTTATTCAAACCAGACGCACCTGTAATGCAATCCAAGCCTTTCCATGTTTGACATTAATATAAGGGGCAAAAAAATACTAAGTGCCTTCAAAATAAATAAAACTCCATCCTTAGCAAACAGCTCACAATGAGTATTATAACTCACCAGTAATACAGTAAATCTATGTACAGATTGATAAACAGCAGAGTCGCAGATAAAGTATAAAATATCACCATAACCCTACAATGCAGAGGAAAACCAGTCACATGAATTTACATGATCCAGTTTCCTCGTACTTTGTGACTCTTAATATTTGAGCCACTGTTAGTAGAGACGACAGATTATCATTATATCCTTATACTTTCAGTTTCATCTGCATTAAGTTTCTGACCATTGAGTGCATCTTGTAAATCAAAGCAGAGCAGTGTTGAAGGGGTTTAACAGCCAAATGTATATCATCATGTAGAAAATAGTGTTATCAGCGTATAGTCGTACTATTATCTATTATTTAAAGGGGGGTAAGGCTACACTCATATCCTTTTATGATAGTTATAAACAGCTTCATTACATGCAGTACTTCTGATTCATAAACACCACCAACTAAAACCCAGTATGAAGCTTCAGCTATTACATAATAAACTTCAAACATCCAAGTACAAGTTCACGATCGTGTTTTTAGATTAGTCCAATGTCATTTAAAATGCGATATCTCTTCAAATGTGGCACAAACATTCACTTGGACTCAAGGATGAACTCATTAGAATTGGTGGCCAAAGGTCAAAGGCCAAGGTTGCTGTGATTTCATAAAACACATTTTTGGCCACGAGTGAAGAATTCAGAGTCTTTACACAAATATGTCATCACTTCATCATTTGATCCTGATACATTTTACGGTAAAGGTCCAAATGTAGCTGAACCTAACGTTGTTTGTCAGGCTGCGATCACAGACAGATCCACAGCTGCTCCCCTCACATCTGGGTCGACTCGTACGCTGTCTCCTCGGACGACGGCCAGCAGGACGGACACGGCCGAGGCGTAGAACAGGGTGGAACAGCAGATGTAGAAGGTCCAGCCGAGGTGTCGGAGAAGGTCAGGTTCCTCCTGAGCGACAGACACCAAGAAGGCGATGAGCGCACAGGCACAGAAGGCAACTGGAGAGAAAGACGGAGATGAATGAATCAAACACCGTCTCTGAAAACTACAGGAATGAGAGTTAACAAAACACAGCAAGGTACTTCATACTTAGTGGTAAAATGCAGAGATTTGGTTCCTAAGGCACAAAAGATGATGCTTTTATCTCTTAATTAAAAAAAGAGATGTGGACCATAATTAGATCATGAAGAAAAGTGAAAGATGACAAAACGTTTCCTTGAATGCAGCAGCAGGGACAGCTCAGGAAAATGTGAGAAGTTACCACAGTTTCAGAGAATTTCAGAGTAATGTTAAAGATATTTGTAAAACACAGACGCCCATTTTCGACTTTAGTAATTAGTTGTCTCATTCCTTGTACATCTATGTCATTGATGTATGATTAAACCTTCTACAGAAAATGGACAGATTAAGTTTAACCCCTACAATATTCTCCTGCTGTTGTGGTTTTTGATGATCTGCTGTGATGATCCAGCTTTGTGTTGTACCTGACATGATGTTGAGGAGCAGAGTGGTGATGGCCTTCCTTCCACTGTTCAGAGCAGGTCTGACAAAAACCAGAGCCACCAGAGACAACAAACTGGAAGCAGAGAGAAACATCCAGGACAGACTGTAGGGACCTGCAAACACAACACTGTAACTGGAAAACACTGACTACATACGAAGAGCTGGATCATTACTGTGATTCACTAGAGTTTAGTGCTTTTACTCCTACAGTCTAACACAAGTATCTGTACTTTCTACTTCTTACATTTTCAAAACAGACTTGTTGCTTCAGTTTTAATGGTTGACTGTAAGATAAGGATGCAGATAAGGATCCTTTGTGCTTAACCCTGGCAGTAAAATGGATAAATCCTCACCAATGAAAACACCATAAAGAAGCCACGCAGACCTGCCTTAATGCACTTTGAAAACAATAATGTGTATAATGGAGACACTTAAATAAGTTCAGCGCCACCTTCTGACCACATGATGCAACTGAGTTTATTCACTTGTAGAAACGCGCATAATTTACATTTTCTTTTTTGCAACTTCTAAAAGTTCTCTTCAAATTCCCATGACATTTTACGGAAACAACCATTTGCTGCACATTCCAGATCCACCACTTCCTCTATTACCTTTCACAATAAAAGCCCTGAACATGTACACTGTGTGGCTGAACATAGTGACTCAAATCATTTCACTAAGAGGAAACTCAATTAGATAACTTACAGTTTGACTCACATCAGTTCAGTAACTTATATTCACATTATGTCATTTTATTTTAGGAAACAGCTCCATGTAACATTAATGTTAATTTAGTGAAGGGGACGTGACACGTGACAAACAGAATAAATAAAACACTGTAAGTTCACAAGTCAACATATAAACATAGGCCTGGTCACTTTTTGATATTTTAATACAGAAACACTACATACTGTGTGTTTAACAAAGGCTTTAAACATAGGACATTTACTTGTAACTGAGTATTTTTACACTGTGGTTTTGTGGTTTAAAAGATCTGAGCATCGACAAAATAAACAGCTGAGTTTATAAATGACCAACAGTTACTAAAAGGAGAGACTGTATTGTCTATATATGCATCAGTTTCAAACTGTGCTTAACACAGACTTGTCCGTTTCTGCTGTTTTTCTTGCCATGCTACCTGTGTATACATGTTTAACTGTGTTCAGGAAACAGTGACGCCTGACGGACGCTACGTACCGAGCCAGGCTGGGAAGGTGGCGCAGCTGGAGAAGCCTTGGTAGGTGCTGCAGAGGCTGAAGAGTCCCTCGCTGGCCCCCTCGGTCTCCACCAGCCACTCGGGCGAACAGAGACTCATTGTGTACAACACAAACTCCACAGATAGCAGGGTTGTCAGCACAGTCACTGAATTCCTCATATTACACTGGCTCTTCAGCAGCTGCGATCCTTTCACTGCCTTCGTTAACTCCTCTGTTTGTTGCTGCTGCAGTAGATGTTAAATACCTTTAAATATCTTTAAATACCTAAACGTGTCATTAATGTTTTCAGCATCTACAGGCTTGAGGTGAATCATACTGCACGTCTACTTCTACAGAAAACAAGTCCATTAAAACATCCTGCCACAGGCTCTGATATGTTCATGTATGTACAGTATATTTCCTGACAAACACCGGCTTTTGTTGTGCAACAGTTGATACAATTAATGTAATATAGAGGAGCAAATACAGTGTGTTTGCTTTTATCCTGAGGCTGATGTTGACCAAAGAGTTGCCACGTCCAGGCCGTGGTCAGAGATTAACACGCTTTTGTTGGATGTTTTCTTTCCATTAGATGAAAACACAGCAGGTTGAACTACACCTCAGCCTCCGTCGTATCATGTCATTTTACTGTGATTATAGACAGCAAGGAGGACCAACCAGTACTTTAATTTAAATATATAACAAATAGTTAAATCAACAGAACTGAAACAAACAGGATCAGATGCAACAAATGACAAAGATATAAATAAAGAAAATCCATGTCCATAACATTTCATGCCTGAACTAGAAACGTATCCGGTTCGACTCTTTTTCTGTAAGTGACTCAACATAAACATAAACCCCTTTATGTTTGTCTTATTTAGTTTTACATTATCAGTGTGCATCTGTTTCTTCACCAACAACATAATGGACATAATCATCAGTCCTGGTTAAAGCCTCAGGTCTTCATCCTGTACGTCTTACATAGACTGGTTTACATTTAGAATTCACTCAATTTCAACAGATAAACTATGACACAAACTTTAGGTCGACTGTTGTTCTCCATTTATGTCAATAATCTATCAAACTGTTTCTGTGCTGATGACACACTTATCTATTGATGATCTCCTTCAGTTGAACAAACTCTACTTATATTTATTAAAGTGGTTCTATGTAGAGTTAATATTCACAACTATCACCATCGTGAAGCAGAACGAATCCTCTTGGTTCATGAGATGTTTTTAAATTTACACTGGAATCATTTTTTGAACCCATCCTTAATTAATCTTATTTCTTCATTTATATTGTATGAAAGTTGTTAGTTGTGTCTTTATTTATTGTTTGTGCTGCTTCTGGACCAGGTCAGTGGTTTTAATCTCAGTGAGGATTTCACCTGATTAAATAAAAGATAGAATCAACTCAAACACTGCTCTGAACATAGTGGGTTTTAAATTAAATGTCCCTCTTAGGTTATAATCCCTTAAATTCTACCAGTTCCTTATTTACATCCTTCTGTCTTGTCTTTTTATGACTGTGTATTAAAGTCATGACACATTTACATTTTACGCAGTGGCCTGAGGTTTTTCAGACAGTTTCTTCTCATGTTTCTCACTATACACGACACGTATTAAGTTACATGATCCCCTGGAATTTTTTCCACCTAAATCCCTGAAGGATAACGTACAAACTGGAGAAGAGAAGAGGCCGACAGGTTTTATATGTGAAAGACTGTTACTCACAGAGACTGAGGTCATGTTGGTAAATGTCTGTAGATAAATAGTTTAGATAGCAGTCGTTCATTCTCATCATTTGCAGACGTTGCTAAATAAATAAACTACTGTGTGTAATGTTAACAGAAGGTGGCGCTGAAGGCAACATGGCTGTAAGTTAAAGTAGAAGAAGCAGAGCATTGTGGGAAAATGTCCAGCGATGAGACAGATTCAGTCTCCTCCTCATCCACACGACCTGTTGTTGTTGTTGTTAATAAAACCAGTTAAAGATAATTCAGAAAAAAAGATGCAAGTCCAGCTCCTCCAACGGGAAGGAAATATGAGTTGATAAATATTTGGCAGTACTTAATACAGTTAATTTGCATCATGTAGCTCATGGCTTTTTATTTTCATTAACTTACTCTCTTTCATCATCTCATAACATCTACATGAGTAACTTTACATTTGCTTTTCCAGACTCATCAGGCTGTGTTTTGAGCTGAACTCCGGTGTCATAGATACATGTTCATATCTGTCAGTGTGTCCTCAGGTGACCGGTCATGGATGTTTATGTGATATATATGAGTGTAAACGTCGCGGGGCTCAGGGAGCTGGACTTTCAGCTGTCAGATCCTGTCCCGTTTGCCAAAACAAACACAGCATCACCAGGAGGGTCCAGAGCAGCAGGACATGTGCAGTTTGATGGACGTGAGCAAACAGCCGTCGAGTCCTGCGGCTTCACGTCTCTCTGGGACTCTCTGTACATTTCCTCTCCTTTGGATCTGGACTCGTCTGGAAATTCACACACACCTATGGCCATAAGTTACATCATGGGAAATGGTTCATGCAAAGGCTTAGTGTTAACACGTAACCACCTCTTTCTCAAACCAGGACGGACTCAAATACGTTTAGGCTTCATGAGTCTGTCAGGTTGTTGGAATAATCCTGTCACTGGTCGACTCTTTCAGGCTTCATCCTCCTCTTCCTCTTTCTGTCTAAACATCATTTTCAGTGTGTAGTTGTACACACTTTGAACATTTACTGACAAGAGAAGAATCTGTTACTGTTTTCAGTTTTCATCTTGTTGACTAAATCAAACTCATCGACACAGAACCACTCAAAGAATAAAATGTGTACGGTCATAAAAGAGAAAAGATCCAGTCAAACTAACTAAGACCACGTGAACCGCTGTAGCAGGTGTAGGAATGAAAACAGCTGCTCTTCGTCTCAGTGATGCCGAGACTAAAAACATGTTGTTGCTTCGTTCATCTGCCTTGTTTTGTCGCGTGTGATGATGAGAGTTCTGATTCACTTTCCCACATTGAAAGACTCCCCGAATCTGGATCAGATAGTGCAAATAGTGCAATAAAAGGACAAGATGATATCAGACTGGAATGCGATGTGAATAATCTAGAATCTATACACACATGCATGAGCACAAATGTATACAAATAATGGAAGGAAAGAGACAGAGGTGGAGATAAGGCCGAAAAACAGCCTCCGAGTGACATGAATGCACACGTCTGCACATAAACAGGTAAATATGTACAGTATGTGGTTTTATCTGGAGAACGAGTTGCTGTAGCAGAATGTGTTGCAGCCTGATGATTCATTACACGGATACGTCTGAAATACAGTCCAGTGTCAGCTTTGGCTTTTTGTGATCCATGGACGTGACATCAGCGGCTCTGTCTCCTTTAAATGCTGTTGAAATTCATTCCCTTTTCTCAGATGTTGAACTTAATGTCTGTTCTCGAGACTCTGGACTCAAACGCTGTGACGTTCACCATCCTGCTGCCGTTTAGCGTCCATCCTCTTGGTTCTGCTCAGGGAGATTAAAGGCTCAGATAGTTACATAGAGTTTATGTTGAACAAACACGAGAAGCGAGTTTCAACATGTCAATGACACAAGAAAAAGACAAGTGAAGCCAAACACGTGACCCAGGGTTTCACCTGGTGGAGTGTCAGGAAAGAAAACAGTTCCAGAGCCGGATCGGAACCTAATCTCAAACCAGACTGACCACCTCTGATTTACGTCATACTTTCAGAAAATAATGTCATTAGTCCTAGTAAACACGTGGGTCGTGATGTTGATTTTACTGTAAAAAAACAAGTGGTTCAGAAAAGATGCAAAGTTCAAGAAGTCATTACTTTTGAACTATTCATGATGGATGAAATGTTCAGGAGTTGTTCTAAGATACAAGACGTCTTATTACAACCAAAACCCCAAAAGTCAGATGTCCTCAATGAAACGACAATGTGGATGAAGGGGTTTGGACTTTATATATTCAATCCCTTTCAGTTGCTAAAGTGTAAAGAAACCCTGGTAAAAATCATAAAGTAGCAGCAGTTTACAGCTGTTCTCTTGTAAATACTAATTAAAAGATGAATCACATCAGTGTGTGGTTCTGTCAAAAATTCGATTCAGTCACAATGTGGGAAGAGTTAAGACAAGAAGCCTTCAAATGGACAGTTCAGTGGTTTGGATCCGTTCCGTTGTGAGTCATGTTGAAACCAGATGGAGACTGAGACCAGATGAGGCTGATTCTCCACATTCATCATCCACTACTGTTCAACACATCTTCAGCGAGTGTTTTATGAATGTTGGAAAACTTCAAAATCGATGAATATCTGAGAGACAGGTGTGTGTCTTCGTTATGTTTGGTATTTTTTCTGTTAAATGAAAATTCACAGGAACAGAGATGAGTCTGGATTAGTCTAGACCTGAGACCAGGTTTGTGGTCGTCGTCTTGATTTTCTTATTTAGACTCAAATGTAAACTAGTCAAACAGTGTTTACCCAAACATCTGATCTTTTCAACAAATTGGAAGTGAATGACACTTGATCATTTCTTTAAAAAAAAAATCATGTGCGCCACCTTCAGGTCAAACTGTGCAATTTGTGTCTCAATAAAAAGCTTGGATCATCTTTGCTTTCTGGTGTTAAATGAGCTTCAGATTTCAACACATTTTAAACAAGATGTTAACAAAAAAGCTTTAAGGCTGTTCTGGTTTCTGTCCTGAATGTGAAAATGTGAAGATCTGTTCTCCATCTCTCTTCACTTCAGTTTAAAATGTGCTGGATCTGAAAGTGTTTGAGGTTTTTGCTGAGTCTTCGGAGCCTCTGAAGAGTCCATACAGACAGGTCCAAGTCCAGGTCCAGGTCCAGGTCCAGGTCCAGGTCCAGGTCCAGGTCCAGGTCCAGGTCCAGGTCCAGGTCCAGGTCCAGGACTGCGGCTGCTCAGTGTTCGTGTCATGTCTGGACTGTGTGTCCAAGCTGCAGTTTCACTCTTCTCTGCTTTCACATGTCACCAAACTTTGCAGCTGCTGACGTTTGCAGTTTGTTTTCTGTCCACGTTTTAATCCAGAAAAAACACCTGAAACTGAACTGACTGCTGGTCTGAAATCTGTTGTTGTTTCATTGTGTAAAGCAGATTTTAAAGTGAGCTGTTTGTGTGACAGAGGTGAAAAGACCTGATTTAGGAGCAAAAACAATCTCCAAATCCAGACTTTCAGGTCATTTTCAAACCTGAAAGTTAGAATCTGTAGATGTAAACTCACCAAAATAAAAGCATTCACATTTACTCAAACTAACAATGACACTAATATTGTTCAATGTGGACTAAATTATGAGTCATGAATGTGGTTTTAAACAGGGCTGTGTTTCCTAAATTAAAGCCGGTGACGTCACTGGAATAAACCTCAACAAACCACAACAAACCACATGCAGCCAGGATGTGTTTGGTGATCGTCCGTCTGACAACAAGTCTTCATGTTTCCTCTGCTCTAGATAATGAACACTTCTTCACTCTGTGGCTGGTTCTGTGGGCGACAGCGTGTCCTGGACAAATCCGAGGCGGTCCAGGTCTGAGCTCATCCTCTGTCCTGTATGTCGGTGTAATTACAGCCTGAAACCCTCCATCAGGGTTTAGTCTCCGTGTGGAGGCTCAGCCGGACTGTTTTCAGAAACTTCCTCAAACACAAACTGTTTGCACTGTCACATTTTAGGCATCGAACTGTTCATGCAAACTGAAGGATGGCTCCACACTAACAGGATACAACATCTTTCTCTGTAAAAGTTCTGCCGACTTTTCATGCTTTTCTGTGTCTGATATAATATAATATAATATAATATAATATAATATAATATAATATAATATAATATAATATAATAGTGTCTTTAAATGTGACAATGATAGTGAGTTATTTACTGGTGTCGATGAAAACATAAAAAACAGAATGTCTCTTCCTGGATCAGTTGTGTTGTTTAGACGAGTTGGTGTCGACTCTAATAATCAGAGAAAACACAGACTGTGAGACAGGATTTGAGCAGGAGAACAG
>JAPQRN010001198.1:0-58007 GCA_037367275.1 Coranthus polyacanthus | reverse complement strand
CTGGTTATTCATACTTGGGGGTGGAAGAGGAGGTGGGGGTGGGGGAGGAGGTGGAGGTGGGGGAGAGGCACAGGGTGCTTTCTGAGGAGATGCTGTTATTCTCTCTGGCTGGTCTTTGTGCTGATGATCCGAATCAGTCTGCACCGCTTTATCCACTTTGACGGGCAGTCCGTCCACTTCATGGTGACCTTCGTAGCTCTTACTTTTGGAGAACATCAGCCGCTGCATGATCTTCTCACTGGACTCCATCTGAGCTGAAGCACAAAACCAAACACCCTGTTTTAATGGAACTGTAACCCCAAGTGAAAGATCCATGAATTTATAACAGAAAAAGTGTACCTGCCAAAATACATGTAATAGACTTCATTTGAAAGTGAACATCTAGTTCCTTAGTTTAGCATGTGGCTACAACACAACATAAACTACATCAGTTCAAACATGGCTCAAATGTAACCCTAACCCTGGATGTTAAGAGGGGTTTCTGCAAGTTTCAAAAGTTAAATTCAATACCATTTCAAGACTATTATGAATGCAATTTAAGACATATTTTAGTTCCTGGGTCTTTGGTGATGCTCCTGATGAAAATATAAAACAATATTGGGTGATGCAGGTATCTCCGGCTCCAGAGTTGTGTAGGTTTCTGATGTGTAGTTACTGGCCCCATGAACCGGCCCAGTGTTGGATTTTTCTCCATGCTTTTCTTTTCTCTCCAGCCACTCCAACTGATCGGGGCAGATGGCCGCCCACCCCGAGTCTGGTTCTGATGCGTTACTTCCGTTAAAAGGGAGTTTTTTTGTTTTTTTTTTCTTTCCTTTTTTTGTTGTGATTTGGTGCGCTGCAAGTAAAAGTGAATTGATGGCAGACTGCTGCTTTTTTACAGCAGCTTGTTTGTATGATTTCATATCCGATTCTATTGTGTTTATTTCCAAAGTTTCTCGTTTGAGCGTTTTCTCTCAGAAGATACATCAGACTTCAAATTCAGCTACTTTCAACCAAGCACTAAAACCAACCAATTTTTAAGATCTGTGAAAATCTCAATTCAGAGTATTGGATTTTAGATTTTTTAAGTGCACACAAAATCCCTGTGAAACCTGCATTTGAAAACACTGTCCCTACAGCTAAGCTCTCAGCTATTCCATCCACACCAGCCTCTGTTTCATCTTTACGTACTATAATGGATAATCACTACTCTTCATACACTAATGACTGAGTAGGCTATTTGCTAGCCATTAGAGTGTTAACCTAACATGAGTGGATTGCATTTGCAGTGCTGACTCACAGTCCTGGGCCAGCAGTATGGCTCTGTTAGTGATGGCCTCCACAGCGAGCCATATATCCGTGCGGCTCGGCCCCAGCACCAACAACGTCTGCAGGATAGACAGCAGCTGGAGAGAAGCCGGAGAGCTGCTCACCTGCAAACGTGTGCATATTAAAAAAAAAAAGCGTGAAAAAACAATTTAACTGTACACATTAGAAAAATAAGAACGTTTTGGACCCACTGCTGCCAAATATTCACTCAGCTTCCAACTCGGGTTATGTTTTTGTCAGCTCACCTTGTTGAAGAGAGTAGTGAAGACCTCCAGGTGATTACTCATGTCAATGCCCCCATACATTCGCAGAAGCTCCTCCTCATCCTCAGCCATTGCTTCTTCAAATGCTTCACATTGAATAATCAAATCTTCGTCTTCCTGCTCCCTGCACGGCACGCACATACATAATCACTGTGCGGTTCATCACATTAAAAGCCTACCATGCTGCACTTTGCCCCAAACACAGTTGTTAATGGACAAACTGACAAGTATTATTTTCTGAAAACACAAATTTTACTCCAAATGCATATGGATTTCTAAAATTAGCCTCTGAAATTGAAGTTCTTTTGTTTGTTTGTTTGTTTGGTTTTTTTTTTTTAACTGAGAGACTGAGAACAGAACAGAAGAAATGCTCACCTTAATTTTGGCAGAATATCAAGTAACTGAAGCCCTATGAAACAACAATAAAACACAATATATCAATACTTATTAGTTTTTAAATAAGTTTTATCTCACAAGGGGCCAAACATCTCCTCACAGTGGCATAGACTAGTTTTAGAAATTGGCAGGAAGTTGAGACAGGTGAGCAATCACAAAAGAGGCGTGGCCAATCAGCTGGTTGATTAGGCCAAAGTGGAAGGTTGCAATAAGTTTAGAAAAGTTTCATATAGCTGCAATCCATGATATTTTTGTCAAAACTATCTCAACCGTGGAACTCTGCGGGCAGCTTGTTAACTCAGTTCTAACACTGGTTCTTTGTAGACAAACCTCCTGGGTTTAAATCTTTCAGTCTTTTATTTTCTTTCCTTTATATGTGGCCTTTCTTTCACCTACATAATGGCCAGTAGATTTGAATGAAAGCAGCCTCTGCATTCCAGCAGCAGCATCATTCCCTTTTTTTTTTTTGTCCTGCACATCAGGGATAGACTGCATGGCCCCTTAGAGGAAACATCCAACTTTAGAATCTGAATGGATGAATAGTTTGAAAATTTTGTCTCAAAGGTAATTTAATCACTGTGAGCATAATCTTTAATAGTCAAATGCATTAGTTACCATACTGAATGCATGACTACACAATGCCTTATACACATGAGGTTAGCTTAGTTCTCGGGCGTTTTGTCAAAGTAAAAATGAGGCCATTAGACCTATACTTAGACAGACCCAGTGACGGAGATATTTGTAATAGAGCCCCTGCTGATGGCCTGCTTTTTCATCTGCATTCGCTTTCAGCACAGCAGGAAAACATCAGTTTACTTCAGTGTGACCTTGCTCGTGGTGTGACTCTACGCTCCAGAATATTTTGTTAACCAGCATCTGAACCAAAAAAACCTACCGATGAACTCCTTTCTCATCCTGTCTCTCTGTCTGAGGTCATCTGTCCCAAAGATGATGGCGTTGATGACGCTGAGGAGTGTAACCATATAAGGGACGTTATCGGTCGCCTGCAGCTCGTTCATGATCACACTGAAGCGATACTGCTGCATCTTCACACCCTGAAAGGGGAAAAGGAAACTCACCAATTAATCACCTCAATTAACTGAGGAAGAATTCCGTTCTCAGTGGTTCTGCGGGTTTAGACAAGTTTCATTTATGACTTTTTAAAATGTTTTTAAGGCAATTATAAGCGCAAGTTAAGACCCATTTCACATCCTGTCTCACTGGGGGCGGACTTTGGTGATGCTCCCAGTGAGAATACAGAACAATATTGGGTGATGCCAGGCATTTGCTGGTGGTTTTTCTGTTTTGTTTGACTTCTCACCCAACTCTAATGCCTTTATTCCCAAAGTTCCTACAGTAATTCAAGTGTTTCTTTGCCCAAGGTGCAGCAGGCTTCAAATTTGTTTTATTTCCAATAGGCCTCAATCAAGCCCTAAATGCAATAAATTGTTAAGACCTGTCAAAACTGCATTTGAGACATTTAAAGAGATTTTAAAGCCTAAACTTCAGATTATTGAATTTTAGACTTTGTAACGACCTGGAGAAACCCTGAATTCTGCAAAGATTATAATTAGTGCATGCAATCCACCACTAGAGGGCATTATTAGGTGATCCTTAGCCAGAGTGCTGATTTAAGAGGTGTATCCCAATCACAAATGTGTACCATTTAGGGGCATCTATTTTCTTTGTCTTAGAATGAGCTGTTTAAATCTGTCCGCTTCCTCAGGTGTGGATATGTGTGAGTTGTTCAGGGACATCGGCAGGACAAGACAGAATCACAAGACATCTATGCAGAACTATATTTTGTACTGCCTTACAACCTCAAAAAAGGCCCACGTCAAAATCAATATCGCCTTAAAGTGTACACTGTTTCGAACATTTTTGCCGTCTGCCTTCACGCAGTTCTTTCCCCTGGGGAACTGAAGCCCTGAAGCGCTCTTCAAACCTACCAGAGTTCCCGACAAAAAGAGCAATTCTGCAGCCTGTGCTGTTGTGCAACTTTGTTGTTGTAAAATGTTATTTCAGATTCAAACTCACAAACAAATTAACCAGTTGAGGCAGCGGTTTTGCAATTGCTCGCTCTGTGGGCATCTGGTGGTTCTGAATAGAGCGATATAACGCCTTCACTTTGACCGGTCAGAAAGTGAACAGGGTTCGTCAGACTCCCTCTGAAGGGCAGGTGGGCCGCACATCTCTGATCAGAAACTCTAACATGAATTTTTTTTTAATATAAATTTAAGGACAGAGTCATCCCAAACAGCTGACTCTGCGACAGCATCAGGCTGGGAAGGATCAGGTTCATGTTAAAACAGGAAGTGCTGTGTTGAGATATTTTCCCCTATTTTTATGTAAATCATCACCAGGATTAATGTGGTTCGTCACAATTGAGTCATACAATTCGGTTTGTCAAAAAACACGTTGTAGTGTTTAGCATCTCTTTAACTTCACGTCTTAAACTTGCCTTGTAGTGGTCCAGCGCATCCAGAGCCAGGCAATGACCGTCTGATGAGAACATGCTGAGGGCAGCGAGTAACTCAAACACCTGCTTCTTCACCATGGTGTTGGAGGTATCCAAGGCTGTGGGGCACCATGATTACACACACATGAGTAAACATTGCTACATTATTCTCATATTTCTTCTTTTGTTTTCTTCTAAGCAAGCCCTTCTCTTTACTCTTTCCCTGTGTCTAGACTCAGGCAGGATGTTTTGCTTTCTGCATTCTAGTCAATGTAATGTGAACTTTGCCCTCTATAGATGTAGTGTCGTGCTGCGAGATTCAAAATACAGATACGTTTGTGTGTGATCAACACTCACAACACACGTGACACTACATTTTGAGGGTTTTCCAGAAGCAGCCCTTAATGATTCATCTATGGAGGAAAACTAAGCACATGGCTGGAAATTTCAACTCAGCAGAGTGAGTCACAGAAAGCCACTGAATCATGTGAATAATGACCATTTAACATAATATTACCAATGTTGCATAACATGGACGGAATTACTAACATCTTGTAGACTGTAAACATGAGACAGTTACTAATACCACCATGCTAATCGGAGATACGGTATAATCAGAAGTAGAAAGGTGGTGAAAAGATGAATTTATGCATGTATAATCAACCTTGGGAGAGCTTCCGAATGTATCCCTCATTCTCTATAATGAAGTGGATCCCCGCTGAGGAGTTCATGACCGCTCGGACGCAGCTGACACAGGTGAGCTGCAGAAGAGCGTCTGCAATTCGGGAGCATCCCCGTCCAGAGAGCCGGTCCAGGGCCTCGAGGAGGAGATCCAACCCACTCAGCTCCAAGAACTGGACCATCCATGTTTGGTCGCTGCCTTCCAGTCGACGCTTGAGCCCAGAATAGTTGACCACAGTGGGAACCTGCAGCAGCCTGATGCACAGCTCCGGATCAGCACTCTCCAGGTTGGCCTCCTGCTGGGTATCCGAGTCCTGCGAGGAGCCCAGGCGACCCCTGACGGCCGCCCACTTCTTTTTCCCGTCTGATTTCCCCGACATTATGGCTGGGAGATCTGTGCAGGAAAGAACAGGCTTTGTCAAAGGTTGTGTAATAATAGAGACATTATTATTTCAGGAAATTGTTGTTTTTGGGAATACAGATGGTTTCTGTTTGTACTGATATCCAGTGTATTTACAGTGTAAAATGTCATCCAGATCAGAGGAAACAGGCCAAAACAAGGCCTTATCGGAAAGGAAAACAGAATAGGAAACGATAACTCTGCATTTTGTGTATGACTAAAAGATACGTCAGCGGTCCAGCCGTCATCAGTTCTGCCAAACATTCCAACTTAATCCTGCTTGAAAGAGGCGAGACTCACTGTCAGCTCATCAAAACTCTACAATGGCAGGCTCAACACAGTCTGGACCCCGCGCGCGGCAACTCACAACACGAATACATAAATATTTTCAGCCCGATTAACATTAAAATGTGCAGACTCACAAAGTACAAGCAGTGACAAGTTCCTACATAGAACCTACTGTGGAAGGAAGAATATTTTGCAAGCATCACACAAACAAAATCTGTCTCAGAGCTGAATGCACACATTGATCCCACAGGTGCCCTTTTCTGCCATAACCTCAGAGCACAAGTCCTGTCTTTTATCAACTACACCCCCAAAAAACATAAACTGTGACGCGTGCAACTAAGTATAAGCACGTTCCCACACTCGAACAAAATCAACAGGACACGGTTTCGGGCCAAAAAAGGGGAAAGCCTCCTCTAAAAGCCTAAAAATACTTCCTCTCTCCTTGAATTGTGATATTAGGTGGTCTACTGTGAGTGGTTCTCCTGTCTCCTGTTGTTGATTACATACTTGGCAAGGGTAAGATACACAGATGAGGCACTGAGTGATGAGCATGAAGAAACACAATGATTTGCGAAAAAGGTCACTGAGAGAGCTTCAGCGAGCGTGGAAGGAATTATAGATTTGGCGTGTGCCTTATCATGCCATCTGGGCACCTTCCGCGTTCACGGCGCTTCATTTTGAAGCTACATGGTCCTGAGCTCTGTAAACCAAACCCAGTCACAGGCTGTTTGCAAATGACTCAGATGTCTCTTGTTTCAAAAGATAGTTCGCAAGTAACAAAAGAAATTACTTGTAAAAAAAAAAAAAAAAAAAAAATACAAAATCAAGAAAATTGGCTTTCTATTCACATAAGAGAGCTGAAGTCAAATAAAGCTTTTCTGGGGAGGCATTTGTCAGCTCTGACTGCAGCATTAGTTCTGCTGCCAGTGTGAGAGTGTTACCGTGGCAGCAAGCGGACAGACAATGGCATTTTACAATAGGCCTTCTCAGTAGTCTTCAAAGAGCTGTTTTCATTTGTCACACAAATGAATGGAATGCTAACCCTGCCCTCGCTCAGCCCGACAAGGGTTAATGCCCAACACCCGTTTAAAGCCTTTCTGCTCCAGAGGTACCTTGTACTTACATGTCCAGATTGGCTAGGGCACAAAAGTTGCAAGTTGATGCAAGAGATCTGATGTGAAGTGAAATCTCGAGAATTTTCACAGGCATGAAAACTCGCGAAGGCACTAGGGTACATGGAAACACACTGAGAGTTCTGTTCAGCTAAATGGATTCTACATCCTGAAAAGCCAAAGTTATGACTCAGAGTACTTGAAAGAAGCTCTCCAGCACAGGGTCGGGAACTTTTCAGGAGGAAGGAAAGGACTTTCCTGGCTCAGGAAACGAGGCACGAGATAAGCACACTGGTGTGACAGCTCATGTTCCTCTTTTGAAATTTCATTTTCATTTCGAGGGTGTCGGTTTGGTCGGCAGCAGAGGGATATTCAGAATTTTCCCAAACTGGGTTACATAAAGTAACGTCAAAGGTGAATTCCACTTGAAAAACCACATTTGCATATTCTTTCTCCTCAAAAAATAAGCAACTTTCATTTGGCGACCTTGTCTGCCAGAGCTCCCACATGCACCGCTAATAGCAGTCTGATTCACTGCACAAGACAAGCCTACTCATCTGTCCTCTGGTAAAGCCGCCCACACAGCATCCCACTGCCACTGTGCAGCAGCAACACTTAGGTATAAGCAGAATCATCGCTGATTTATTACCTCGGAAACATATGCAGAGCTTATTATATGCGGGAGAATATGTTTTTTTCTACGCACGTTATGTCTACTGAAGCAGTAATTCATTGCCTGACTTAGAAGGAGGATACTGAACGGGCATTTTGTTTGTGAAATCTGTTTACCTTTTGAACATACCTATGTAACACGAGGTGAGGGGAGTATTTGCTCAAGTTCTGTCAAAACCATAACACAATAGCACAGACAATATTTACAGTACAATTATCACAACACAGAACATCTGGCAAGTCATGTAACAAATACTCCTAACCCTCTTCTCCTCCCCTCTCATCTTGTTTTAAAGGAGTGCCCGACATGTCTGTAAAGTCTTATTTAGGAGTTTACTGTAACCTAGTGTCTAGTGTACTTTAGTTTCCCTCGCTCTGTTTGGAGACTTCTTCAACTATCGTCACATGGATTTAAAAACATCAGCTCCGAGCCAATAACAATAATATGAGCGACAACCCATATTTGTCCTACGACCAGCTTTAAAACTGGAGTCTGCGGTTCATCTGATTTCCAGCAACAGTTTTTTTTTTTTTTTTCTCGCAGCATTTTCCTCCTTATTCTTTCCATGACAACTGATACCTCCAGGATGCATCGACGAGACTGGGGCAAAATTGGCAAATTACCATTTTTCAGTATGCATAGGCAAAACGATGATTTAAAAGACCTGAAAAAGCGACGTGAACGGTGCATTTTTGTTGTACTTTGCGCTGCGATTTTTTTTATTTTTTTTCCCCCCCTCTACATGCCAGTGGACATAACGGGACTGGCCACCTTACTGTGTCGGATACACACAAGAGGAAAGAAAAAGAAGAAAAAAAAAAACCCACAACAATTCCAATGCTCACGTTAAATCTTAACGCCCCCGACGCACCGTTACAGATCATCAATAGGCTGATGAGCGTCCCTTACCTGGCTTTATTCCATAAATATGCACTTGAACATCCGCGTCCTCTGCCGCTTCAGACGAAGGTGCTCATGCGTGTTTCACAGCCTCCGTTCTGGATGAAAGGGTGAAACGCGGGGATGCTGAACGACGCGAGGCTGCCGTGTGCCGTGCCGTGCCGTGCCGGGCGGGTCAATCCGTGCTGTATGCGGGAGGGCACCGCTTTCAAATGCCCCTGAGCTTTTTTTTCTCTCACTTGCGAGAGACTGACAACGTCAAAGGACCGGCGACGCGCAGCCGACACATCCGGTCTGCGCTTTCAAAATAAAACCAACGCCGTGTTTCTACCGCACGCGAATGCGCATTTTGAAAGGAGGAAAAAAAAAAAAGCTACCCTTTATAAGCTATGCTTTGTAACTATATGGACTTTTTACGTAAAGAATTTTCTCATCAGAAAAGTCCGACGCTCTAAAGCCGTGTTTATTTATTTTAATGTGCTATCCTTGGCAGCGTTGGATTATTATTTTTAATGAAGCGCTTTTCTTTTTCTCCTGTAAAATACGTCTTAAAATAGCCCATGTGTTTATGTATGTAGACATATGCATCAGCGAAGGGCCAAAGACGAAACTGGCCTCAATAAAGTATTTTTGTGAGGAGTAAAGGGCACGAAAGTAGTCAAACAAGTCCTTTATTTACGTGGAAATCCGCATCGATCACGCGTCGCAGAGGCCGATTGAATTAATGAATTTATTTTTTGACTTATACTTCTAATTACTCAGTGGGATTGCCAACGGGACGCGTGATATTTTGAAGGCAAATGACTCCCTTTCCGGTCTCGCTGTTGCTGTCGCCGTGTGACTTGAAGCTGTTTTTCACGGTGAATGCAGCCAGTGGTTGGGGCCCTCCTACCGCAGAGCTCGACCCAAACATCTGGAGCTGACCTCGGGCTCCGCAGTCCTGCGGGAGGAAAGTGAAGCTATTCTTCACAGTAGTGACAGTAAACAAAAAAAAAACAACAAAAAAAAAAACATGTAAATATACAGACTGCTCTAACCTTGAGTCATTTTGGTCATGCTTTTAAGTTGGACTGTTTTTCTTTTGGACAGTTTAGATGAGTCGTCCCTCTATGTCAACGTGGAAACGATGTCTGCTGAAGAATCTTAACTGAAGACGCCCACGCCATATCAGATGAGGCCAAACGATCAACTGATTCATTAAGAGATAATTAGTTGATGAACCTCCAGCTGAATTAAGACTGATTATTCTCAGTCCTAAAGTGTAGTGTCATAACGTTTCGGTGCAGCTGTTGTTATTCCCTCTGGGACTTGGGGTTGGTTTCACTACCTCAGAAAGAAGTATGTTAGTTAGTGTGTATATTGCTGTGCTGCTTTCTATCCCCTGAACCAAAACCCTGTCACCGTGACGCTGTTTCCTCAGTCTAGAAGAAAGCGTGGCAGATATCATGGAGGCCACAGAGGGCTCAGGAGCACTCAGCAGCAGGATGGCGCTGTATTTCTACCCTGTGTTAATATGATGGATCCACACGAGACTAAACCGAGGGATCAAAGCTATTGAGCAAATATGTCTGAGTTCATCGGGATGAATCCACAGCCCGTAGCTGAACTAGTTGAACAGGATCATGCGATCCATCAGGCGGGAACAAAGCTCCTATCACCAGACAGTCAAAATGAACTTGAATGAGTGTCACGCTGCCTTTTAACAATGCAAACCAAAGTAAAAGTAAAAGTACACAAGTTAGTGGAAGGGGAAAAATAGGGAGGCGACTAACAAAACGGATAAAATGTTTACAAAAACTGTGTAAAAGTCTACAAAAATATGCAGCAAAAAATACTCATGTGCTGGTAAATAGCTGCTTCCCAGCACCTTAGTGACCAAGGCTGATGCTGAACCTAGTCCCGCTGTAAACCCTCCTTAAAAAACATGTGACTTTAGGCAGTATTTAAAGGTGTGTTTTGTTTTCCGGGGGATATCTGTGTTTGTCAGTAGAAGAAAAGTCACCAGTGAACAGTGAACCAATCTTTACACTAATTCCAATGAATATCACACAGAAGCCACTTTTATTGAACTCTCTATTTAGTGAAGACCCAATGGAATAATTTTTAAAAAATCTATGTTTGCAAACATAACAACTATTCCCCAATAGGTTTTAGGAAAGAATCAGTGTTCCGCGACATGTCCGGACATCATCCTGATTTTGTCCTAAGGGCTTTTATATTTGGACAACATTGAGCAGCGATCTTTAACACTGGGTAGACTTGGTTAAGAAACAGCCCTTTTCTTTAAAATGACTGAAGATCTTTTATTCATGTCAAAGTAACATTTCTACTACAAGCCTCATGAACCTATCAAGAACCCGTCACAAGCGTCACTGGACTCTGCACGATGAGAGCCGAGACAGGCCGTAAGTCAGCTTTTTAAAATAAAGCAACAACTGCAAAACAAACACGAGATAGAGAAGGGACACATTTTTACAATCGGTACAAGGTGTCGCCAAGTTTATGTAAGTCAAACCCAAATGTTACATGATCCACATGTAAACAGGGGTGGAGTCTTGCTCGGTAGAATAAAAACATTAAAAACAGCTCTAACATTTGTTGTAGGACTTGTATCAGCTATATTGGCTCTTATTTTTTCTTAGTTGCTCTTATGATGGCGTTTTTTTTTATTATTGGTTTTATTGCTTGGTTCTCCATTGCCTTGATTTTTTTTCACTCAAATATTTTCTGGTAATTTTTTTTATTTTTGATTCCTGAAAAAATGTCTGATGTATCACCGTTAGCATTCAGTCAGAGAGAGGCAGCTGCTTTCCACAAAATTCATACCCAAGGTAGACCAGAGTATCTCAAAAGTAAAGACAACACAAGGCCTTTTCAGCCTCAGAACTGAACAAAATTAATATAAAGGTGATTCAAGAGGTTTTAATCTTGACTGCGGGCAAAGATCTAAGGTTGACACAGAGAAACCGCAAAGACTTGAAGCCTCTTTAGATGTAAGTTGCTCAACCTGTTAAAACATAGCCTGAAAAGGAAGAGAAAAAAAAAAACACACCGGAAAGCCTACATTTCCCAGGTTGCAATGCACATCCTAGTTGAAAGGTCGAAGACGTCAAACGCATGCCGACCCGAAACATCAACAAACCAGTTGAATTAGCTAAAGGTTAACATAGCGTTTACATTTCTTACCATTTGCTAGCTGTGTTAGTCTTGTAAACAGACATGTCCGGAAAGGCTAAAGATCTCCTACAAATGGACCTGTATGGTTTACTCGGCGTGGAAAGCACAGCTACGACGAAAGAGGTGTGGAAATTAAAGTCACTGCTAGCCGCTTCTGTTAGCATGCGCATTCCAGGCAGGGTGATGTTTCGACTTAGCCAGACACAGACAAGTTATTCGGATGTGAAACCTTAGCATGCGGATTTTACTGGTTCAACAAATGCTTGCGCGTGGAGAGAAAATTCTCCACATTCAAACAAAGCTAGCTAGCCTAGAGTTTGAAGTACTTAACGCTAACTAGACTGCACCATGTGTGTGCGTACAGCCAGTACTTAACCCTGTAGTTTAGTTAAGACAGTCCATTTTCGGCAGAGACGGTTAATTACAGCGAAGATTCAAATAATCAGTTTAGGTAGCAAAACGCAGACCGAAAGGAGCTTATGTTAAAAGATGTAATGCGCCGAAAAAACCGCTAGATGGGGGTGTTGGCTTCCGTATGAATGAGTGCAGCAAGAATAACATAGTGTGGTTTTGGTTCTACACATGCTGTCTTTACTGCAGATCTACACTAAATTGATTTGATTTTTAACTCCTGCCTCCGTATTTGAGGAAGTTAATATATAATTAAATTAATGACATTTTGTACTTTTATTGCTTCTGAATTCATTCTCTGAAGTTTCCCTCTTCAAATCATTTTCTTAGCTCTGAGTAGTTCACTATATAATGTCTTCACATGTAGCCTTTTTTCCCCCATAAGCACCTCTTCTCACATTTTCCAGCATCTAGAATCCACAGGCCCAAAGAAAAATCAAAATCACTGCCAAAAACGAGGGAGGAAGTTAATTTCCTAATTGAATTTCAAAGTCTTGTCTTCCTCAGCGGATTACACTGGAGGAAGTTAGTGGTTGTGGCTTGGGCAGAAATGAGTCTTGAAACTGCAAAATACTGGTTCTGTGGGGTCTTTTGGTGGTGGAGAGAGATAGCAAAGGTTTATTGTATGCAGTATGAGCACTGAGTCATTTTTGATTTCATTCAAAAATGAATCAAGTGTAAGAAGACCGATGTCATCAGCTGGGCTACTTATCCAAGTGGTTTGGTCCTCTGCTCCACCACTACTAGAAGGCAAGTTGTTTATCACAAGGAGGGGAAGAAGCTCTTCCCAGAGCCTGTTTATGTGGGCTTAGCCACAGCATGTAAAACATTGAATTGACGTAAAGGATTTGCGTTGTGCATCTCCTCCTGGTTCTATTTAGCATCTCTCTCTCCCTGTTATCACTGACTTTCCTTGGAGCTTGGCTGTCTGATAAATGGTGGGGAAACTGGCATGTCAGAGCCTAAGATTTAATGACTATGAATGGCTGGGGTTTTGTCTGAATTGCTGAAGGCTAGCCCCCATTTACTTGTGCTCATGCATATCAGCAGGGCTTGGGTAATAACTGTTTTACCTACCACAGTTTCCTTTGTGTGTGGTATGTTCAGCTTCTTCAATTGGGGTGTACCTGATGTGTTGTAGCTTATGCAGTAAGGCACGTGCCAGGAAAATCTATTTACAATCAGAGCATCCAAGGACAGGTGATCTCACGACACTGTAATGTTGCATTGGGAGCTCAATGCTTTTAGAGTTGCTGCTTTGAGTTTTAAGTATCTTGGTCAGGGCAGGCAGATTGTTGGTGCAGATGAACGACCCTTTGTTGCTCTGCTTGGCTGTGCTTCACTACATGCTGGCCTTGTCCCCTCCAATATCTGCCTACCTGCTGCCATTATCCTTGCAGAAATAAATGCTTTCTTTAGGTACGTAAAGCTTTTACAGACCTTTGCAAGTGGGCGCATTATGAAACGTGTTATGTGTTTGAAGGAGGCCTTGCCATTACTTGGCTGGGAGTTATGGCTGAAATCTCTATGACGTAGTGCTGGCTGATGAACCCACATATTGGTTTTAACTTTCCATATCATATACATTTTTCATATATCAACAATTATACATAGCGTCCCAAACATTACGGTCCATTACCAGTGCCAGCAGGATGGTGCAAATGGATAGAGCTTCATCATCACTCCATTTCTTGGAGAGTATCTTTGCCAATCGCATAATCTCACATGGGATCTGTCCTGCTCGTTCTCCTGACCTGTGTCCTTTGGGCTTTTATCTGTGGGGTGCACTGAAAAGAAAGGTCTATGAGAACAAGTCACACACAGTTGACGAGCTGAAGGTAGATCAACAGATTACTCACTCTAACTGGTTACACTGCAGTGGTCTCTGACAATATGATAGATAAAGCATGTTCAGGCTTTCTTTTAGGCCTGTGGGGGACATTTGCACAACATCTGCTGTAGTGCACAGTAAGTTATGTGGAGAAAAAAATGAAACATTACTGCACAGTAACTTTTTGACACCCTGTAAAGTATTGTTCGCCACTAGAAGTGCTACACAGTGCGGAGTATATTGATGGAGGGACCCCTATTAGCTCTGAATACCCTTATTGCTAACGGTTCTCTTTTTAACACAGCGATTAATTATCCACAGTTTACTGTCTTTCCAACATTACAAACGCAGAAACAATTGATCTATGATAGGTAGGCCTGTCACAATTATTTAAGTAACTTATGTCAAATTTGTCCTATGCCTAAAAAGCAAACAAAAATGCCATTTTTATTTCTGTGTTCCAATATTCAATGCCAATAAATGGCTCTTAAGGTGTAAATAAACTATTATTAGTCTTACACTATACTAGCGATATAAAATTAACAGAAAAATACAATTATATTGTTAATCACAGTTACTATGACAATTACACGTGCCAGCTCTAATGATAAGGTAAAATGTGTCATAACAGTCCATTATAAATGAATATCTGCTTGTTTGGTAAAGACCTCAACAAAAATCACATAATCATTTTTATGTTTTTCAGTGACAGTGACATGCAAAAATGACCATTCCTACTAAAAGCGTGACTCATATTGCAGTGTCTGAAGATAAATATATAATTTATCGTCACAGGGTGATAAAGACGTTTGTTTTCATTACAGCCCCCCTTTTCGCCTTATTTTCCGTTCATCCTTTCTCTCTGTGATCACTTCCTCTTTGTCCCGTACATACTCCTCTCTTATCTTCATCACTAATGTGCCTGCTATTATTTTCCTGCAGCTGATAAAGCCCTGTAAATGAGTGTTGTAATTAAAGGAGGATGGGCCCGTGACAGATCAAGCAACTAATCAGCCGCACAGACTGGGACTGTGCTGCGGCTGCACCAGGACCAGTTTGTCAGACATAATTGGCACCAAAGACTGGTGTAATGAGGACAAGATGTGGGCATGCAGTTAAGACTGTGGCAGGCAGGGATCATGGTGGAACACAGATTTCGATTTTTCGCTAGGCACTAATCGTTAGGCTACTGTTGGCCTGCTGTGGAAAATAAAGTGTGGGAGGTAGCTGAGATTTTTGCCATTAAGTTTATCTTGTATGTGATTTACAGAAATGAATTGAAGAGCAGATCTTGAAAGGCCACGATGAGCTGCACAAAGATAATTGCTACAGGAATTGAAAGAAATTGTGTGTCCTCTAGCAGCATGCCAATCTATCTAAGAGCTCTTATCCACAAAACTTCTCAAAAATTGCTCCCCTTTAGTTTATAGTTTGTAGGATCAAGAGGCCTCAGGAGCTTCCAGCTCCAATTAAAGCTTGCGTGTTACGGCAAAGATGGGAGTAATCATGTATTATTTAACAAAATAGCAGTGGAGAGGAGGACAGAGACAAGACGTAGCGAAGGATGCTACAGGGAGTGGAAATTGTGGGCGAAAGAAAAAAGCGTTAGTGAGAGGGAGGAAGGTGTTAACTGAATCTCAAAGTGATTCCAGTGAGACAATGACGTTGAGGATGGCTGCTCTTCACCTCAACAGCATCCACGATGACAGGTTGTACTTGTCAAACACCAAAGCTGGCCAGACATTTATCCCAACAATGTCAAACATCTGTTACATTTACAGCAGATGTTAAGACATGTTTATCTTGTCAGCTGGCTGCAGGTGATGAAGAACATGAGAAGTACAGTTTATGTGAACTGAGGACACAGCATGAGCTCTTAAAGGACCATACTTTCAGTTCGTTCTAAATGCCATTTACTACAACTATGAACGCTATTTTAATGTGTAAGAAAACCTATTAGAACTCTTTGGAAACATGCATGCTGGTGCATTACAATCATCAAGTTTCATATTTGCCAAAATTACATTAATGTTCACTTCAAGTAATGCAGACCAGACTATTCAAATCAATCTGCACTTTAACTACATTACACTTCAAAGCTCATGTAACATTAACACAGCATAATGTAGACGCATGCATGTGCATGTGGATGTTCACAACTCAGAGGTTGGAAATCTTGGATGTTTAAATAGTTTTGTAATTGTTTTCTTTTTATATTTTATGGTAATTAAAGGAGTAACGTTTCTTAAATCAGTATGCAAAAATAGTGAAAATGTTCTATAGCAAGAAGGGGAAGAGTGTTTTGTTCAACTTTATGCCGAAATGAATGAACATGACAGAGATGTGAACTTTGTACCTTACCAAAATATGTTGGGAAAGTTGTTATAGGAAGCACAGAAAAGGAAGGGGAGAAGGATTCAGAAGGAGGCTAAAATGGGGAAGTAGGGTTTAAACCAGCAGTAAGCATATGCGTTTGGCGCCAGTCCACAGCCCTGCGTGTCAGTCTCGATCTGTAAGACGGCTCTGCGTGCCAAGCAGCAAGACTAAATATCCCTTAATGATGTCTAGTCTGTCGAAGCCCTCTCAATGAACCACATGCTCATTTGAAGAAAAAAAGTGAAGCTGACCAAGAGATAGAAGAAAGAACTGTCTGAGCTGCAGAAATCTGTAGAGGTTTCACTTGAAGACATAAAATGCTTCATAATATGTGTGGTGATGGAGTTGATCAACTTTGAGTGGGCGTCCAGCCTAATGTGCCTAAGTTGACTGTCATGGAGTCTCATTGGAGCTGCTGTTAAAAAGGTTTGGACACTGATGGATTACACTGTTCTGCTCAGTTGCCTCGCAGTTTTGTACCCCCCCCCCCCCCCAGTAATGTCAGCTCTGTATGTTTTGGCATGAATACAAGAGATAAAATTGTGCAAAAGAATGCACAGGGAAACACTGCACATGCCAGAGGACAAGACGTCCAATGCAAACGTTTCCCAGACATGAGGAAAGGAGCTCCCAGTTTCTGTGGCCTCTAGCGTACAGGCAGCAGATTGATTTGTGCTCGGGGGTGGGGGGGGTAAGTGAACATGTGCAGAACGTTGGCATGGCTGATTAGGACTGGTGAGAAAGTGTATATCTGTGTGTGTCTGAGCTTGCATGTATGGTGATTTATGAGCCAAAGCCTTAGCATGCGATGCACATGAGCGTGTGTTTTTGAGGTTTTTGTGCGATGCTGCGCTCTATAGCCCCCTCTGGTCTCCGTGGCAAATTCTTCTGCTTCCCTTCTTTCTCCAGCGGAGCAGAGATCTAATGAAAACCACCTTGTCATTAACTGGTCCCTAGAAGGACCAATGAATGGTTAACATTTCAAGCAGTGACCCCAAGTTAAAGTCAACTGTAACTAAAACCTTATATGACATTACAACACTCCAAAGTATTGTCTATTTTTTTTCATTTTAGTTCTCTCAATCCCCGCAAAGTTTTGGCTACTGGCCTAAGATATTAATAGCAGACTTCTCAAATGTGTTACAGACAATGGTACTCTGTTTGTGTGTGTCAGTGTATAATTTTTAAAAGTCTGAATGAAGATTTACTAATACTAGGCTGCAACACAGGCTACATTTATCTTGCACACTGCCAATGGGCCTCAGAATAGTTTGGAATTCTTGTGAGGCTAATTCACAGTGCACTCTGAACCGTGGTGGTTAAATTCCTTTAACAACATGTCAAATGGACACGAAGCAGAGGATCAACTCAGGTGTTGATTTGATCCAAACAAAACAATCCTGATTTTTATGTAAATTCCAACCACATGTCACCCCTGTACTTTCATGTCAGACTTTATTTGTGCCATTATTTCAATGGGACCATCATTTTTTAATTCAGATTTCAGTTTTCTGGGCAAAGGACGACAGGATAAAGATAATTAGTTCTGAAAGTCTGAATTCTACTTTCACATGGCCAAAATCTGTGCTTAAGTGGATGATTGCTTCTTTTTGCGTCCTAATCAACATTTTCCACTCTACATAACTTAAGGGGTTCTTCTCTTTTGCTTCTAGATCAAGAAAGCGTACCGACAGAAAGCTTTGACATGCCATCCAGACAAGAACCCAGACAACCCAAGAGCAGGTGAGTCGGCCAATTAAGGCTCTTCTGTTTCTTTTCTTCCTTTTCACTTTGTCTCCAACTGAGCCACAGACCACTAGTTTCTTTATTGTTATCTGAAGAATTATGGTTAATCATCTGATCAAGCAGTCATCAAGCTCCAGAACCAAAATCTAATGCTTCTTCAGAGAGTAGCGCTTTCAGCAGAACAAACCCTGCCAGACAGCCCAGCCGCAGCACTCTGTAGGAAGTCTAACCAGCCCCTGTCTTTCCCGCTGGCTTTTTACTCAGACAGGACCAGCCAAACACCACCATCACCAGCAGTGTTTCCACACTGTGTCCCTTGTTGGCTTTGTGAATCCTTCTGCGGCCTGTCGCCAACCAGCATGTCAACAATTAGAATTGGAAATCTAAATGTAGCTTTTTGGAGGAAGAGGAAAAAAAGGCACCTTCGACAAAAGGCTGGTCATGATGAGGCATGTTTTCAAGTGAGGTTTATGTGGTTGCTGGATGGTTCGGACAATTTCTGATTATTTCAGGAAAAAAAAACAAAAAACTAGGAAATTGGTGGGGTTGGGGGGGTTGAGAGGGATAATACATAAGCAGGGGGTCGGTTTCCCAGAAATGGAAAAGAAGTGGTTTGGAGGGCCTCAACACTTGAACCCGCACATGGACAGACTTGGTCTCTATCGCACGAGAGCGGGGAAAGTCTTGAGACTCACAGTCCCTCAGGGGAAGGTTGTGTGCATGTAAGAGGTGATTTGGAGGTCATGAGACCTTACTGAAGACACCCCCCACTATCCCTCATTTTCCTCACCCCCCCCATGTTGTGACACTCTGAGCTGCCCACTAGGCATGGCAGGTCTCCCCCAGTTGGATTTCATTCCAGCCGATTATGTGCGTGTAGGTAACCTGAGCGTCTCTGCTGGCAGCGTGATCTCCAGAGCCTTCTGTTAGTGTGCACTGCCAGTCCCCATAGGGAGTAACAGTATCGGTCTGTTAGGCCTCCCATAAGTGAATGATTAAGCCTGGCGAGTACAGTGCAGCAGTGTGGCGGCTGTATGATGGAGAGTGGGATTGTGGCCTTGCTGCAAATATGTGTGCATGTGTGTGTAAATGACAACTGGGGAGATGCGTGGTAGTGGTGATTGCGGCAGTGGGCCCTCGAGTTGCTCTGATGGAAGATAGATTGAGAGGCCTAGGGTTTTTGTGGGAATGCCGAGCTTTGCCACTGGAAGAAACAGATTTCGTGAGACTTATGGCACCGTCAAAATGAAGAAAAGTCACATTCTGTCTCAACCCTGTGTATCTGCAGTGATGAGGCACGTCATTCTGAAAAACCCAGTATCTCTTTTGGCATACGCCCATTGGATGTTCTTTTCATGTCAACCTACCTTCCTTACCTTCAGTTAGGGCTCGGCATTATGTGTATATAAAAAAAAAGCACTTGTAAGTGTGCATTATTTGTTAAAAATGATCTTCTTCATCTTCGGCAGCGGCTGGTTTCATTGGATTAATTCCATATATTTGCCCAACCCTATCTTCAGGTCCTTCTCTTGTATTAAAGTTTTTTCTTTGGGAAGTCTTAAACTTGTTTGTTTTTCAAACCTCTTATTCCACATTTGAAATCCAGTTTGTTTCACCCTTGTTTTTTGGTCTCTTCTTTCTCATAGCGGAACTCTTCCACCAGCTGTCCCAGGCTCTCGAGGTGCTAACTGATGCTGCTGCCAAAGTAAGAAAACCAATACTAATGATGCCTGTGGAGCGTTATTGTAAGGATACTGATGTGCAGCATTTTTCATCTTGGTGTCTAATGCTGTTCTCAGGCTGCATATGACAAGATTTGCGCTGCCAAAAAGCAAGCAGAAGAAAGAAACAATAAACTTGACGACAAGAGGAAGAAAATTAAACTTGGTAAGTCCCTCAAAGCATATAAAGACCTGCAGAATGAAAATGCATTCATTTGGCATTGTTTCGTCTGTTGCTTTGTCCATACCCTGTGTCCTACTTTGACAGATTTGGAGGCCAGAGAGCGACGAGCTGAGGCCCAGAGTCAGGAGGAGGTGCAAATCAGTAGAACACTTGAAGAAGAGGTGAAGGAATTTATAGACACCATAAGAGAAATTAAATTACATAACACAGTGTCCTGGACAAGATATTGAATGTTAGATTTTTAAAAAAATGAGTATAGTACAGGTCTCTGCCCTGCTCTGGGAGAAACTTTAGTTCAGTGCATCCAGGAAACTATGAAGCACGCCCAGGTGCTTTTATTCTGTTTTTCGTCAAATACTCCCTTCTGATTGAGTTGAAATCTTCCAAAGACTTGGGCCTGGAACAAAGGCTCTATCTTAGTGAGGCTGTTTTTTCACTGCCATATCATAATTATCAGTAAACCCATTAGGTTATATCGCATGACTTGATGCACTTAGTTCAGAAAGCCAATGATAAAAAAAAAAAAAATGGTGTGCGTGCGCTTCCAAGGTGAGTCACGCATGTACCCTTGAGTATGTTTAATGCGTGTCAATACATAGCCATGCTCTTTGGGTGATGGCAGTGACCAGTAGGTGGCACTATTCCCATTTTCTGTCTTTCCTCAAGGTGTTCTGTAGCTGATGCAGCGGGGTGGTCTGCATACTCTCATGGGGACAGTATCTTACAATGAGAGTGCAATATAAAAGCTAATCATACAATTAGTGCTTCAGTTAAAGTATTTGATGCACGGTTTGTTGTCATGTAAAAACAGCACATTATTTTGTTTGCCTGTTTTTCTCCAGATTGCCCGTTTGAGAGAGGAGGGATCCAGACAGCTTGAGGAGGAACAGAGACTCATTAGAGAGCAGATCCAAAGAGAAAAAGAAGCACAGCACCAGCAAGCAGGTGATTACGCTCAGAGAGGTATGTCTTCTTTGCAGGATTGAATCTAGTCAGGGTCAGTGTAAAGCTAGCAGTGAAAAAATGATTTTGTTGACTTAAATAAAAACAATGACAACAGTTTAAAAATGCAAAAAAACTAAAGTGATATAGAATAGCAGGTAAAATCAGCTTTGTTTTCGATTATTTAAAGTTTCACTGCTGATTTAGCTCCAGGAGCTAATTACAGAGGTCTGTCTTGGGTTGAGCGATGTTAATGGTTCATGGCGAACAATAATAAAATGGCTTTGCATAATATGGGACGTTTACTAAACAATAACTTTGCAAATCATATTTGATATCATGCATTCCTTCATTATAATAACTTCGGTCAATCAGACCAGTTCACTGTAGTCCAGTTCTGCTTGATTAAATCCAGTTTGATCCTGTGAAGTATTTTCACTTTCTTGACGGCCTCAACTGAGTGAAACCCCATGTTCGCAGTCATTGTAGTATCAGTCCAACCACAGCGGTCACCAGAAAGCCTGTGGTTCACCAAATATTATTCACATAAAAAACAACAACAATATCAGAATGTATATTTGAAACTCCGCTTCACTTTGAAAACTTTGAAGTGTCTATTTTAGGTTCATGGCAGCAAGACAACTTGGCATGGTAACAGAAATGCCAAGCACAACTCACACACACAGCTGTCCATCAAACGTAAACCTCTTCATAATATGTTTGCATTAAAGTCTTGATGTCTCCATTCTAGAGACACGGGGGAATCAAGAGCCTTGTAAAATAAAACGATGGAAGTGTGGGTCTTTAAGGGAAGTGCTGGGTCTTGGCCCAACACTAGACCCTTTTTGTGGCTGGATAATCATCCATGCATGGTCAGCATGTCTTTTGAGTCCCTTCCCTTTGCACGCAGACAAGCCCCCATGGTCCTCCCCTGCATAAGCGCTCTGTCTGCTCCATCTCAGGAAGCACTCAGTTGATCATCAGACTGCAGCGGGAGGCATACATTTACCATGTGACAGCAATTTTAGATTGGCTGTCCATCTGCTTGAGTCCCTCGACTCTTATATTATATCCCAGATTTTTTTTTCTTCAACAAAACAATTGTGGCCTTGTATTTTTGCTTTTGTGTTGTCTCACCTCTCTTTCCCTTATGTTTTCTCTCAGACCCGGGAGTGCAGAGATGTTCCAAGAGCCATGTGACCCCCAAGCTGAAGGTAGGACTTTTGGCTTTTAGGTTGTGGACAGGACTGGGAAGAGAGGTCAGGATGAGGCAATTTTTTTTTTTTTTTTGGAAATCTGGAAGAGGAGGAAGGGAAGGGGGGGTCAGAACATCTCCAGGGGAAACTGCTTCATCTAAGTGAAAGTGCAGACCCTCAGAGGGGATTTTGATAGAACCTTAGACATTTGTAATTTGTTATTTGGAGACCACATACGCTGTCTCACTGCTGAGCACACACTGGTCTGACGCTCATTCCTCCCGAGTAGGCCTGTTGTCGTCAGGAGACCTGTAACTATGCCAAAACAGGGCTTATTATATTTCCTTCTGGAAACTTCCTAGCCTGTGCATATTAACGGACACTGGGGATGTTAGCTAATGTGTTTAGACATTAAATCTGGTTTTAAAATTTGATAGGCATCTTGTGCAGCAGTATATTCCCTGATGTTTGTGTTGAATTAGAAAAACAAACAGCAATTGTAGGACTGACAACATCACTGGTTATGGGAACATTATTGCGACCTTGATATTGAGATCTGTCTCAGAGAATGTTGTTAGATTTAAATTATTTAAGATATGTTCATCAAAACGAATAACCTTATTTTCTTTCAGAATATTGCAATGAATCTGAAGTCAGTAATCCTTACAACAAACCTTGAGGTTTGACGTTCATCTACATTGACATTAGTTTTTATTATTAATTTTAGTGTTTAATAAATAGTTAACAGATGCAGAAAGAATCATTTGGTTTGCTTGCATTAATATTTTTCTGAACTGTTTGTGGCCTGAAACAAGTGATGCTATATCAGCACAAATAACTGCACGGGCCGAACATCGGCATGTAAGATGTCATTTCACCAAATAGCAGATGGTGTGATGGAAAAAACAGCTCAGTTAGATTTTTCGTGCATATAATGAAGATGTCTTTATTTCTCTGGCACAAAAATAAAATAAACAAACAGAAAATAACACTGCTATCGGTATTGGCCCAGAATTTCACAATCGGTGCATCCCCGCCTGACACCAAAGACATCATATCTTGCACAAACTTTAATCATCTTATTGCAAGGTTAATGGGTGAGAGGGTTATCAGTACATAGAGGAGACTTCTCTTGGATGGATATTTTCACTGTAATTGTTGGTAAAGGAGGCTGTGCAGACATTCCCAGAAATCTTTTTTCACTGACACTGAGCCGAATGCTGGAGGTGAGTCAACACACAGTGCTTGCCATTTATAATACCACTCTTAAGCGGTTAGTGTCATATTGGCTATACCCCCTGTACTTTGTACAAGGATATGTGGAGTTGCACAATATCTCTGTGGAGGAGTACGGGAAGTCATATCAGTGTTTAGTAACCAGGTTCCAAACACTGAAGGAACACTGATAAATGATCTCTTAGCCCTTTGTGGAAGCTGTTCATTGGAACTGTCACGCTCTTATGATTTAAATAGGTTTACAGTAATTTCCCAAAAGGCATTTGAACTGAGGAAGTACCAATACCGAACTGAAAACACAGACACATTGTTGCACAAGCAAACAAGTTAACCATGCTTCAAACAGAGAAGCAACCACATACAGAAGAAGACTGCCTTTCTTTCTCATGACAGAACACCTTGGGCATCAACCTGCTTTCTATTATCTAGTCATTACAGTGTCTGGTATTGTGCTTTATTCTATGAAGCTGCAGTTAAGCAGGTGAGTCACTGTGTGCTCTCTAGTCCAGGGGTCCGTATTCATTTTCACTCTTTGTAGCTGCCCGGTACTCTTAGTTTGGTCGGTCCTGATGGTTATAGTAATCTGTGGGTCATCGTAGCCAAAGCTGTGCATCATGCTTTGTCTCCTTGTCAGCTGATTTTAATCAATTACTCAACCTCTGATTAGTTTTTATCATGGAATTCCTTAACTCTAGGAGCATTGAATATATAAATAATCTATTCAACTTTCTGCTTTATCTTCTTTCTCTTTCCAGTTGAAGTGGAAATGTAAAAAAGATGATGAGACGAATGGGGGCTACACTCAAGATGTTCTTTGCAGACTTCTCCAAAAGGTGGACATCTTGGCAATCAATTAAGTATTGCAACAATGCTATAAGAGTTACTCTTTATTAATAAAGAAGCATGCATACTCACTGTATGACTTTTTCATACAGCACTGTTACAGCAGAGTATCTCCTGGGTTGGATGATATGATGATACACATTGTAAGAGTTATGTTAGGTAGCTGTCTATTTAATGTCTTTTGAGTCACTGCAGACAATGACATTTTGTTGAATTTGTACAGAATATTTTGTATCACAATATCCTGTATATTGCTATCCCGTTCCAAACAGCTAGACATTAACAAACCTGCCTGCACAGTCCGGCCATATTTGATGCTTGCATGACATCAGCGCTGTAGATCGTTTTATTCTTCCCCTTAAACAAGGCCCATTAAGTTTTGTTGCAGTGAAAGTGCTGAGGGCAATGTTGTAGTGCCCTTTTAAAGCCATGCACGCCATTGTTTGTGCCCCTCTTACCGGGTGATTAAATAGTGCCAAGGGAGGCATTAGGAAATGTGCTCTTCTCATGCAACCCAGTACCACCTTAATGCTGTGATCCGTTATAAGGGCTTTTGGTGGGGCATACATTGGCCTGAAGTGAGCATAGGGCAAGTGTCACTGACGTCAAGCCGCTCAGAAAAAGGCGTATGAATTTCTCCTCTGCACGCACTTAATCAGTAGTCGAGAGGGTTGTGTCAGAGTCAAGACTGTGAAAAAAGGAAAAAAAAAAAATCAGTGTGCTTTTAAATTCTTAAGGGTTTTTTGAGGCTAATGTTGTTTGAGATGGCAAGCTACACTGAATGACAGTTAATGGTTTGGGCAAGTAGAAATAGCCACCGCTGTGTGGGAAAGCAAATGTGGTATGTGTATACTTGTGTATGCGTACGTGCATGGACTTGTATACTTTGGACAGTTAAAATAATACATCTTCATTTACAGGGAAAAAAAAACATGTTAAGATATTTATATTTTATGAAATAGAGGCCTTTAGAGAGTCTCCTTTGTCACTGTTGGCTAGCTCCACGGTGTCCTTAGTAAGCTTTAGCATTCCAGGACTTTCCCATTCCCAGAAAGCTACATTTTCACAGAATCAGATTCTTGGAGGCAGTGTATGTGCTTGTCTTTTCTCCTGTGTTCTTGCCGGGCAGGGGTTATTGACAGAGGCCCTGTGTTACAGGTACCACAAACCTAGAGAAACATTAAAAAAAAAACAACCTTTGGTCTGCTAATGTCTGTATTCTGCAAGGAATGAGGTTTTAGTCTCCCCCAAAATGTCTTGTGTCTAGGTTTCCTTCATCTCTTTCCATATGTCTAAGACTGAGGTCAGTGAATGGCTGCTCCCCCTTTTGGCCAAACTTTCCTCCCTGTTCTTTGTCTTAATGGCAGGGAGCTCAGTGGGATCTGTAGTTAATTTCACTCTCTCCTCCAAAATATTGTTTATCTAAAATTTACGCTACACGAGGAGCTGCTAAAATGATGACATCCATTATTGCCTCTTGTCTCTTTCAAGATGTCACAGAGATTTAACTTTTGTACAAGATGTTACTTGAATGTTCTTTTCAGTATTACTGGACCAGAACCAAACATATGAAACCTGTCACCAGAGATTAGGTTTAATAATGAAACACATTCAACCTTAACATTTATTCCAGGAGTTGACCAGAGTTTTGTAATTTTCTGTCTGCATATGCTTTGTGTTTTCATGGTTATGGGTTGTGCTGTGAAAGGAAATACTAATTTGAATGTTCTGCATCTCTCCTCTTTTATATTTATTTTTACCTCTAGTACGGAGACGTTTCGAATGTGATTGTATCGAATAAGAAGAAAGGAAGTGCTGTGGTTGAATTTGCAACTGTAAGAGCAGCTGTAAGTACCTAACTCTTCCCCAGTCACTGTCTTTATTTTGTTTGTTGAATAATGAAACTCTTTTCCAAAGCAGACATTTGCATAGAACCCCATTTGTTGACCACAGACTTGCCTCAAGTCTCTGGTCACCTGCTGAATTTGATTATTACTAAGAGTGACACCTGTCATAGACTTACTTGCCCCAAGACAGTCTCTTAGACCTAAACTGAGACTGTCTTAGTCATCCTGTAGAGAAGAGATGTCTCTGCTGATGGGAACCAGTGGCTGGGAAGGATGTGAGCTGCCGCATTGTTCCACACTGTCTGCATCCTCGGGCCCTTTGTCGGGATGTTGTGCTGCTTTTTTGTTGTTGTTGTGGTTTGCCTACGTGGTATGTGGTTTTATCAAGAGAACATGTCTGCTGGGATCTGGGCATCAGGTTCTGTTGTCTCTGCCTGTCCATCTCCAGGTCCCAGCTTTGCTCAAGTATTTAGACCACTTATAATCTACCTCTGTCCATGTCTACATGTGTTATTCATACAAATATTATACCCCAGCACAAATCCCCAAGTGGAAGATGGATACACACAACATTTTCAAATTTTCAGTCAGAGGTCAGGACAGTTCCTTTTTCTATCCAAATATAATGCAAAATATCCACTCACATATTAAATTTGTGTTTTAGGAGCTGGCAGTTAAGAATGAAAGCGGCCTAAGTGGAAATCCCTTGAAGATTTCGTGGCTTGAAGGACAGCCAGAGGTTGTTCCTCCAGCATCACAGCCGGCCCAGTTCATGTCTACACAGGTACTAGTACAGCCACTGTTATAATTTCCTCCGTCTCTTGTAAAGCATTTCAGCTCTGTTACAAAATCTTCCAGTGTACACTGATTCCAACACAAATAGTACTTCCTAAACACTCTCCCGCAAAGTGAAATATGTAAACCTTCTGAGGTTTTATTTTTGTATCAGCGGTGCGAATATTGCCCCAGTGCTCGCACTCGACTCGTCTGGCCTAGAACAATGTGTTTGGTTAAATAGGCAGCAGTTTATTTTCTTAGGAGCGCTGAGGCGCTGGCCCGGCACTGGCCCAAAGCCGCAGATTGGCTCCTCATTAACTGGCCTGACCTGGTAGACCCCGGGAATACTTTGCAGCCCAAGAGGAGCATTATGTGCTATAACAGAAAAGCACGTAAGCCTGACAAAATGTCCACAATGCTCTCAAGCGTGACTCCATGTAACTATCATTGCTTCTTCTGATTGATTATTTCATCCGATTTTTTTGAATTTGTGTTTTGATTCCTGTGGGGATGGTAGTTTAAAAGTGTGGGATTCACTCTCTACACCAACATAGAAAGAAAAGAGAATTATGACCGGCTCAAAAGGCCGGAAGAAGAGACAACAATTGCAAAATAATTAACTAATTTATTAACCAAGGAAGCATCAAACTTACACAAAAGGATGAGGTGTGGATGTCAGCAAGGTCCGTAGTGTGTGTGAGTGGACGAGTGATAAATGTGGTGTAAGGGTGTTGGATTGGCAGTAAATGAAAATAATGAAGAACCAAACAAACGGCATGGGGGGAGAGAGTCTCTCAGAGACACTCTCAGGGGAAGCTTTTAAAAGGTGACCGGGAGCTTTGGGCCCAGGTGCTCCAGGTCAGCCTAAGTGGAGGCCCCGCCCACCACTTACCTGCAAATGGAAAGAAACCAGACAAGCAACGGGCCTGGGCGCCGTCACAAAAGCCACTTTAAAAAATCCCTGTGAAGAAAATGCATTTTGTCGTAGGGTTTAGAAATCACAGTAGTCTGTGTTACAATCCCAGCTTTTTTAATTGATTTTGCATGGCTAATATTTTGTCTTTGGCTGCTGGCACACCTGCAGATACCATAGGCACATTAACTCACGTCCTGTCCAAGGATAATCTCATTTCCGCTTTATCCACTGAGAATATAGAAAGCTCCAATTTCTTGTCATTATATTAGTATAAAGTAGTGTTTGTTTTTTGTCCATGTCCAATTTACTCCCCCCGTGCTGTGGCTTTTACGTCTATGATGAAACTTTTGTGTGATTGCAGATTTAGAAAGCCTCCCCAGACTTCCCTGTCTCTCTAGAGCTGCTGCTGAACTGCGTTTCACCCCTCAACTTAGTCAAATGTCTCAGACCCCCTTGTCAGAACTAGCATGTTGGACTCCGCACTGGGACTTGTCACACTAATCTGTTTAAATGTTATTATGTTAACCTAGTTTGCCTTATCCAAAGCTGATTGCTTCATCTTTTTTTCCCCTGCACCTGACAAAGAAAACATTACTATGACAGGGTAATTTTCGCATTAGCCGTTAGCAAGCATACTTCTCACTAAAGTGGCCCCACATGACATAATAGGTGAATCAGTGCGACTATTAGTAATGTTGATCCACATCTGGCCTGGGGTTGGTGGCCTTTGGGGACATTTGAGAAGGAGAGATAGAAAGAGAGAGTGAAAAACCAGAGTGTTGGAGGTCCTTGGACTTGTTGGAGTTTAAAAAAATCAGATCCCTTTCCTGTCATCTACTCCACCGTCACTCTTTCCAGCACAGGCAGCTGCAGTCACATAAGAGCAGCTTGGGTGAGGATTTGCTTCTTTAACCTCATCAATCCAAACACAGTGCTAAGAGAGTCAGGGTCTCACTGCAGGGAGCGTAGAGATACACACATATGACTTCAGCTTCAGCTTCAGTTTCAGCTCTGCTGGGCTTTATAAATGACTGTGGGGCCAGTGCGAGGCACCTATTGGAGAGGGGGGCTACAAATTCACCTTGAAGACCCCCCCTTGAGACCGGAGACCTTGAACATTACTCACTATATCGAGTGGTGTTAAAATTTCACTGCTCACACAGGGAGACACCGAGGAGATCTATTGAACATTGGCTCTGTTTTTTGTTCTGCTCGTCCAGAAAGCAGATACGATGATTTATAATTGCCCCGATTCTTCACACCATAGTGTTCAAAATGTCAAAACAGGAAAGGTCCGCGACCCCTCCTTTGGGATGGGATTTTATTTAATCTTCAGGCTGTTTTTGTTGCGTCTTTACTGCCTTGTCATAATAAATTGTCATTGTGAAAGATTAGGAAATTGGTATGTTCATAAAAGAAATAATAATATACAAAATTGTACATGTCAGTAGTGATGTTAGTGTTCAAATGTACCTGAAGTAAATATGAAAAAGGGCTGTATAGTATAATAAAAGAGATGTTTTATATTAATTGTGTTAATAGAAACAATGCACATCACAGACGCTGTATGCGCAGTGGTTTACTCAGAACTTTAAATAGTGGCTGTGTAGTGGATGATGTAAAGTGTTTTTGAGCAGTGACCTGGGCAGAGGTAGAAACATCCACATTTTGCGCAGGTAATAAAGCAACTAGATCTAGGAATTAGCCTACCTACGGAGGCCATTACTAACACACTTAGGAATGTTGATGTATGGGCAGCAACTCTGCTGGCAATTTATGCAGACATTACATGTGTGAACATGTAGATTTGTAAGCCTTGTACGGACATAACAACATATGTGTAACCTTTATATGAACTTAGAATATGGCACGTGTGGCATGTGTAGGGGAACGTGTGGCGCATGTAGAGGAAGGTACCTGTCTCCTGTCTCCAAGGGAGGAGACTGGGAGGGACCTCCAATAATATTTTTTTAAAAAGAAGGTGCAGAAGGCCCAAACGCGGTTAAAATACAAGGTTAAAACCTAACGGAAGAAAACAACTTGCTCAAATATGGAAAAAAGGTGGGTCTAGGGGCGTGGAACAGCCACTGGATCCAACGGTATAAAAACTGTTGTTGGAAAGTGAATCAGTCCATCTCCGGAGATTGACTCACGGTGTATGCTTGTATTTTCTACAAATAAACACTGGTTTGGAAGGAAGACTGGCTGACTCTGCTCATCATTGATTCTGGAATGAATCTTAGACTTAGTTTCCAAAATATAGTATTGGTAATTGATAGAGATCACAAGAAGTTATCACTGAGAGACTACATCTGGCCACGACAGCTGCATCAAAATAGGATTTCATATATCTGGCCAACTAAATGGATTCCACAGAGCTTGACTAATGATGCCTATCTCACGTCCCAGACTGTCAGGGATGTAGGACCATTATCTAACCATCTGCCTAGTTGTTGCTTGACGTAGCGTTTGGCTCTTTGGAGATTTCATGCCATCATTAATCACTATGTCATGATTTATGATTTATTGCATAGTTTAGCATAAAGTGAATCTAATGTAAAGGATTTAAATCTGAGCTTTCAACGCCTGCTTCTTCCATCTATAAGTGGGGAATCATTGCTGGCTTGTCACGACAAAAACCAGATGCAGCTATTCTGGGATTGTTTTTCCAGCCTGCCGGTTTGCTCTTGCTTAAAAAGTGCACTCTTACCTAAAATAGCCCCCTCAGTCTGGAAGAGATGCACTGTATGTGATCATGCAGTTGGCATATTCAACCCTGGCCTGACCCTTCTCTGAATGGAGATACAGATGTCTAGGAAGGGAACCAGTCGACTATTTATGATGATCTGAACCACTATTGGCAATAAGTGTTACCATTTGTTAGTACCTGAATACATTATCATGTGCCAGTATGGATTACAGAAAAGTATCTTACCTTTACATCTTGAGTTGAAGGTAAAATGTATGTAGGAGCAAAAGAACACTCAGTTTACAGAAAACATAAACTGTTTAGGGATAGCCTGAAATACTCTCATTAGATCTCACTAAAAACAGGAGGAACTGCCTGGTGTGATTATGGTATGGTCAAAATTACAGAGCTATGCTAACACAAATAGAGATGGCAGAGCTGTTGTACATTTGATTGGGCCTAACCATCTTTTTGCTTGGTAATGTATTCTGACATGATACAGACAGCAAAACAGTATCATTTTCACAAAGCCTGTTTTTTTTTGTGTGTTGCGTGTGAAGCTATACTGCGTGTTTTTGTAGCATCAGGTTGTCCTGAAAGATGCAATTACAATTACGCAAGAAGGACATCTCTTATTTGCCAAAACAATATTTTTAGCTTTTAAGTTAGTACCTGACAAAATAAATAACTCATAAGCACTACTTCTATGGTGAGATGACGGGGTTTCTTGGTATTCTGTATGACAGCAAGTTTAGATTTTTGGAGGGAGAGAAGCGGTACCAGATGTGATTGGGATACTTCACAGCTCGGCCAGTTTGTGCAACGCAGACAAGATAATTTGTCCTCAATTATAGGCTCTTTCTTCTCACATCAGTCTTGTGGCTGAACATTCACTGGGCATAAGTTTATGTGATTCTTCACACTGAAGGCTCTTGTGTCGACATTGGACTCTGCAGCCAAGGACACATGTTTGCAGGAAGGCTTTTTCCAGAAAAAACAGAACGTTAATTTTTGAAGGTTATAACAATTAGAGATAAGTGTTTTCGCAAAACCTGGCAGGGATTTTTCTTTATTAAGTTTTTTTTTTTATTATTTAATATTTCCTATCCTTATGTGGTGGTTTAATAATTAGTTTGCACAGTGTATGGCTGACATTCATTTTTTTCTCCTGTGAACAAATAATTCTTTGATAAAGGCCATTGTAGCAGACAGGAAACACTGTCCAGTGTAAAGTCTGTATGACTCAATGGATCTATCTCCTCCTTATAAAACAAAAAGCCTGTATGAAAAAGACCAGTGAATTGCCTACACACCCTGGTTAGCCATTAAACGTCCTCTCTTTTGTGACACAGGTGTTCCTCAAAGCACTGCTCACCTAACAACCCAGCACTGGCTTCAAAGTCCCGTTTACTATAACACAGGATTTACAACTCCACAAGAAAATCTGCTTGACATGCCTGTCTAATTTAGGCTTGTGTGTTTCTCTGTCTTGAAATAATATTGTGCTGCTTGTTGTGTTGGATAGTCCAAGGCTGTAATTTATTTGGAAACTGTTAGGTACAAGTGTCAGAAAAGGCATATTGATTCCACAGTGGCTTCTTGATGGGTAAAAAGCCAAATAAATGTCTGTCCATCAGGGTGTGTAAACAATCTCGTACGAGGTCTCGAAAATGTTGACAAGCAGTTCTGTCCACAAAACCACCAATGTTGGCAATTTCAGAATTTTTTTTTTTTTACTTGCCCCCCAAAATACAAAACAGTACATTTTCAATGTAAATATTTTTCACAATGTGTTATTTTTCATAAACTATATGAGAAACAGGAGCATCGATGTGCTGTTCAGAATGTCGGATACCAAAATAGATATACAGTACAGACGTACCCACAAACATTGCTGTTTCTGTTTGGACATATATAGAGTTCTAAATCTATTGCCAGAAGCGGGACACTCGTGGTTCATGTTTTTTGCGGGGTGACCCGTGGGCCACTTAGGAATTCGAGTGGCTCTTGGTTTGCTCCACAGCCCTTCGTGGCAATGCAGAATGAAACTCTGTGTCTCCAGAACAGAGGGAAATAGACATAGACGTTCTCCGAGTTCTTGCAGTATGTACGACTCTCAATTTGATCGTGTGTACACATAGGTATATTTCTCCATATTTTTATGGTGTGAGATGTAAGCATGTGTTTTTCACATGTCAGGGGTCTGTTTGGTCAGAAGGTAATGTTTAAATCACCATCAGGACTTTTGCTGCAGTAATGCATGTCTCTGGTCCTCCTCCCTTGACACCCCCTGCATATGTGGAAGTATCGCATTACTCTTTACCACTTTCCTTCTCGTGCGCCACTCACCAGAACATTGGACTCTGATTCGCAGCTAAGAAAACAGCCTGCTCTGGCCTTTTTTTTTTTTTTTTCCTGTTCTGAGGTCTTGGACTTGTGGCCTGACTTGGTCTGCAGCCCAAACTGCCACTACAGGCATGGCTTTTATTGGAAGCAGAGCTAAGTGTTTGTTTTCACTGTATTGTTGGGAACGAGAGATGGGGGGTACCTTGGTCTACCTTTGAGTAGGGCCTCTGGGATGCGTGCAGAGGAAAAATTGCCCTCTGCACACAATAGATTGGCAAGCACGCCAAGAGCCAAGACATCACAGCTCGAGGACCTTGGATTCCAGCCGCAGCTTTTCTTTTCTTAAACACAGCGCTCTTAAGTCGTAACAGCCGTCTTCAGTGCTGTATCGTGTGGTTTGGGGGATTACAATAGCAAAGCAGGAAAGTAAAAGAAGGTGAAAATGCCCAACTTGGAATTCGACAGAGTTCAATTATTAACTTAAAAGTTGTAGCTCTACCTCAGAAGGGGTAAATCCTAGGAGAACATTAACTTAGTGTCATTTTTTGTTAGCCTAACAAACAGATCTAAGATTACTCTTAATCAAACACACAACAAAGTGATCACAGATTGTTCCTATGGACACAAATTGTTTGCCATAAAAGCTTCAGCTGCTCATCCTGGAGGCGTGTCGTGATTATGTTTCACAAAGTCACAGTTTTTACATTAATGATGAAAAAAGGCAAAACATTCTATCCTTTTTCGAAAGAGATTTACCTTCTGTCATAGTTGCTTGTGTTTTTTTACAGGTCATGGCTTAGTACACTGGTGCCATTAAAACAGATGCTCTGAAAAATAACCTTTACGGCAGGATATTGTTTTGTCCACAAAATCAGTCCAACCGTATTTGAGTGAGCCATATTCCATACTCTTCCTGTAAAGATTAGCTGCTATTCTGTCTAATTGTGGAGTTTGTCCATCACCTGCAGAACATCATCCAAGATGGAAGGGCCCAAGTCGAGGCTAAAGGAAAATCCACTGTCCTCATCCTTCTGCTGTCCAACAGTTTTATCGCAGGTTTCTGTGATATCTCCCTCCTTGTCTAAACTCAAGCTGCCCCGTCCAGAGCTGTGACTGGGAACATTATTTCCCTTTTGGTAGCCTTCCGCCTTTTCCATCTCTATTTCTCCTTCATCACTGTCAAGCAGTGGTAAAGAGCTGCACTTCTTCCTCTTCTGGGAGGCCCACTCGGGGCTCTCTGAACCGTCGGCCTCATCCAGGTTCAGACGAGGGGGCTTTGGAGGTGGGGAACAAGCCAAGAAGAGGTTCTGCTCACTCTGGGAGCTTTGCAGCAGCAGACTATGGCCCATCTTCAGGAAGGACAGGTCTCCAAAACTGTCGGTATGGGCATCATTTCCGATATGTGTGATGTGACGAAAATCAGCCAGTGGTAGGCTAATCATATTGACTGACAGCACCTCTCTGCGCCTAGAGTTCCTCCCGGCCCAGCGACCGGAGGATGGCTTTCTGTACAAGGATGTTCTCAGTGGCATCTTTGCAGATGTGGTTGAAATAGACTTACAAGTCTTTATAAATCCTCAAAAGCCTCGTTTCTGTTCCTGTCTTTTGCTGTGAAGCCTCAGAATGTGGTGAAACGGTGGTTTGTTGCCATCTACAACATAAAAAAAGAAAAGAGAGAGTTAAAATTAAAAAGTAAAGCCAATACCAAATTTCTTAAAAGGTGGGTTGTAATTAAGTGATAGATGTTCCACTCTTCACTCAGACTCAGCACAGAAGTATATGGAGCAGGTCTGTACATGTGTTTATCATGAAATTCAGGAGCAGATGTAAGTACTGGACAGTATCTGTTAGTTTGATGTGAATTGGCAGCTATTGTTTAGAGATTGCTCTACTTGATTTTGGTTTAATGAAATTCAGTGTTATTTGGCTGCAGAGGGATGTTTCAACAGTGCTTTGAAGCTTTAATTTCTAAATATTTACTTATCAAATCCCCGTTTTTTTTCCCCATAAACGCAGGTGTGGTCTTCTGAATATCCTCCAAAGGAAGTCTTTTAGCCTTTTCATGACTTCCAGTAAGAAAAGTGCAGATTCCCAAGTGGGAATTGTTATCCTTCATGCAAATATATCGTATCACTGCACATTTTGTTCTGAAAGAACATAAGGGTTTACTGTAAGTTCTGTCAATAATCAATATAATAACTTGAATTTGGAACATATGTAAGATTTTATGAGAAATACAAATAGCTGGAATGCGGTCGCTTTTATTTTGCTGGGGTGTTGTATCGTGACTTTGAATGTGGAAGTTAATAAAATGAAAGTATTCACACTGAAGGCAGGGTTTATATTTCAAAACAAGTATCCCTCTTGTCACGTAGTTTCTTCCCTTGCGTTATTCACCTCCATCTACAAAATGTGAACGGGAGGGTTCGTCATAATAAAACCTTTGCATTTCGTGACCTGTAAGCATTTGATTAAGTAAAACAGAACTCAGTTCATCACCACTGGCACGCCGATTAGATAATCTGCTCAGTGTCTGTGATTTTACGGTCTCGCGAACAGCTTTGCCCACATTAGATCTGTTTTCGTGACTTGAAACACTCACTCTGTAAATTTGTAAGTCACTACAGCAAACAGGTTTTGTTGGCCTGTAAAGGTTTTATCGGCACTTTAGTAGCAGCAGGAGATTTGAGAGCATGGACACAATAGCATTCCTTTCCAAACATGTCAGTTTGGCCAAGGAGGAGTCTTAGGATTTCAGCCAGGAGTATCATGTTAAGTAAACACTTCATTGCCAAGTAAAAATTAAAGAAGCCTATTAAAACATATTGTCCAAAAAACACTTTTTAAATGAGCCATATTTGAGTCAGATGAGAACTCAGTCTGACAACAACTCAAAACACTAGTTAAAAGGCAGTGTTTTAAAATATTTCCCCTTAAATGTTGTCTAAAATGATAAATAACAACAAAATACAAAAGGATTTTCTTGTAGATTCTTACCTGTCTCGAGCAAATCCTACACATGCCCACACATCTGTGTCAAGGAAGCAGACTGCACCTAATACCTGCACACCCTGACAAAACTCTTCCCTGACGTGACAGGGCTTGTTCAGCTTTTACAGGGAAGACCTCAGCGAGCAACTTTGAAACAAAGAAATAAAGGAAAACACGTTTTCATTAGTGACACTGCCAAGTCCACTTTCATACTGAAGTGTAATGTTTACGAAGCTCTGTCTAAACTGCAAAAAGATTGTTTCTTACCTTTGTCTGAACTGCCGTTAAGGTGACGTTTTTCAGTCATCTGCCATTTGAGAGTTTTTTTTTTTGTTTTTTTTGCTAAGCCTTCTCAGTGTGGACTCCCATTTGCATTGCAGAGCTCTTCCAGGTGCGTTACTGGTGAAAGTCTTCTCTGCCCAACAGATAAAAACCAGGTGAGGTCAGAGTACAAGAGGGGTGAGGTGTTCAGGTGGAGTCTGGAGAAAGATCAAAAAGTGGGAGAAACTACGCCGCGGTGCAACACATTTACGAAGCTGAATGATGTGTGGATGTGTTTGAGAGAGGGGAAGGGTGAGAGAGGTTGAGTTTGAATAGATTATTGCGTGCATAGCAGGCTGTGTTTCTGTCTGTGTTTCATACAGTGTGCCTAAAAGGAAGTCATAGTCAGTGAGCAAACAGGTCAGCTACCGAGAGGAGGGGGTTAACTGATCTCTAATCTCCATGTCATTGTCCCTCCTCTCTGCTGATTTCCTGATTTCCTGCCTGCTGTTGGCTTGTTTAAAGCCCTCGAGTCCAATCCACTCCACAGGCCCTTCTGCCTGACTGGAGGCCTATAGCTTCTCTATGTAATCAACGCGCACTATCACACACAGACATGTATGCACAAGCAAACTGGGTTGCACAAGAGAAATAACTTGTTGCATTTCTCACGGCTCCAGTATGTTGCCTTTTCCTCTGGAATGCTATAGCGTTAATGGAAATTGTGTAAGAAAAGAAAACTGTATCTGCTGTATGCGATCGATTGTTAAAATACAAACAAGATAACAGACGGTAATTCTCACAGACGGTAATTCCTTTCTGAGTGATTGACGCGCACCTGAATTTAATCTTAAACAACTTGTGTCCGTGTGTCTTAAAGGGAAAACATTCAAATCGCCACAGATGCTCAGATCTTCCTGCTGAGTCTTAGAATGAACACAGTGTTCCAGCAGTGAGGAGGAAATAGACGTGTATGCCTTTATCCAGAGTGTCAGTGCTTCTCCTTGTTCGTTAAACGTCAACATGCAGTGTGTAAAGGAAATAGGCGCAGTGTTTCACTTCTCATCCAGTCCTTTAAAAGGGGTCCAATAAACAACAGACGCGCCGCCTGATCTCTCTTCTTCTCTCGCTCTGCACTGCATGCACCAGAACAGTCTGCAAGAGCAGACACAATTACTCACGCAAATGAAATTATCATAACATTTACTTTAGACTGAAACAGAACATTTTTTAACCTCTCTCTTCTAAGAAACCCCCTCCTTCCTCCACCTACGACCACAAAACTGCTTTCATGCTAGCGGACAATCAGTGTGAAGAGCTAGTGTTATCTGTGGTATTTTGCAATGACCTCATGAGACCCGCCGTCTGACCAAGGTTGGGCTCATTGTGTTAGTGTTGTTGTCATGCTATGTATCCACTGGGCAGATGGGTTTAGCTTTAGCTGGATTTCTGTATGAACCTCTTTGCTAAGGCCTGACCATAGCGGGTAGTGTGGTTGATGCAGCTATGCTGGGCCTGAAATCTGGGATGCTGCGTGTTTTTGTTGTTGCAGGATAAAAAGTGTTTCCAGATATTGCTTTGACTGGCGCGAGGAGCCCAAACTGAGGCTTTGGAGGATATTCTTCTTGTTCTTTGTTGTGTGTCCTCCAGCTTCAGCTTTACCGAGGCCCTGAGACGGTCAGCATTTAGACTACATCTACACCAAGCACTGTGTATGATTCTTTCATATGAAAAACATTGTCCAGTGACAAGAAACACAGAGACCGTATGTGCTACGGTAAAATTCTGCTCATGGTCCAAACATGAATAACTCAGAGTTTTTGTTAGGTGTGAGACTTGTCAGAGGGCAGATCACTTTTTTCCACACGGTCCTTCATCCTGTTTGTATCTTTCTTTAAAATAAGCATATTTTTGTAGGTACTCTTCGTAATGTTATTTTATTACCTTTGCTCAGAACTACCCCAGTCCGCATTTGTCATCATTCTTGCTGTCGTCACTGTTTGTCTCTAAAGTGATGACTCAGTGATGAGTTTTTTGGAGGCGCTCCAACAGAAACTCAACAGTCATGTCTGACTGACTGACATGAGGATATATAGACACCTTGTTGCATCAAAGCCACATGACAGAGATCTGATGCCAGTCAAAGTCCAGGTGTTACGCTATTGAATCTCTAGTGCAGATTTATCAACAGGCCTCTGACAATGCTCACAGTGGCCTCTAATCAACACAATGACCTCACAGTAGAGATGACTAGATTAGAGACTGAAACATGTTGTGACGCACACATTATTCTACATTTGTAACTATCTGCAAATATAGGAAGCAGAGAACTTCAAGGCAAGAAATCACATGGGTGGGGCTCTAGTAGTGGGACTAGTAATACCAGCCGATATATTCCCTGTATATAAAATATATGGTGTCTGATTTTGTGCTGTGGATCTCTTTCTCTGTACAAAATGCTTGTGTTTACATCTAGTTTCTCAGGATTGGGATCAAGAAAATGTATGTACATAACTCATACTTTCCAGTGAATGTGGGTGGTCAGTGTTGGCTGAGAATGATCTGCTCTGGTTTTTGGCACAGGATCATTACTAATTGTTAAATCATGGTTTGGATATTTAAATAGCTTTGAAGACTAGAGATGTAAAGTGAAGACTGCGCAGCAGAAGTCGCTGCATTTCACTCGCTGTTTGTTCTTCACATTAAATAGATAAAGAAAGGATGTTAACGTAGGGACATATACACATACACACACGGACTTAACAGATATCCATGTGTGGATATTTGTAACCTTCATTTCCTTTTCATTTTTGTCTTTCATAATGCCTGAGCCCGTTTTGACCTCTTCAATATTTAAACTACATTCTTACCAGTCCCATGGCCCCTTTTGGTTTAACGGGAAATCTGTTGCAATCAGAGGGATTTTCCTGGAACGCTAAAATGTGAAAGACATAATTTTGCGTTTTACAACGATGTATTGTTAGATATTAAAGAGGCCAAACCACTGCATTTCCCTGTTATAGGATCCCTGAGCTCATCGATCATAAAGAGAAATGCCAGGGCACCGGGAGTTCAGGTCTTTGCTGCCATTTCTCTTTTCACTGTTTATTTCCTTTGCTTTAACATTTTCCAAAGGCACTCTCCATCACTGTCCAGCCCGCACCTATTCTGTCCAGTACCGTGACCGCGTACCACACATACACAAACCTACCTTCAGGGCATTTCACATCCGTTTCTGCCTTTTCTCCCTTCACTTTACCTCTAAATGTTATGGATACATGGCTCTGGAGTTTGCTGTCCACACACGTGTACAAATTTCAAAATAAGTAATCCGTGCATTGGCTTTGATAACCAAGCAAATAGACTCAAATTGAAATCACAATATGACTTGTAGGTACACAAGTCAACTAACTCCACAACACAGGTCTAGTTGATTTTAGTGATTTTAATAGGGAAATGCTACATACTGTGGGTTTAAAGTCAGCTCAGTGTTTGCCTATAATCTTGCTTCATATAGTTACTAGAACGTAAGTGAATTTCGCAGCTTCTTATACAAAGCAACTGCCACTGTCTAGCTTTACTTGTCAGAGCCGCGGAGTGTATTAACTACAGTAAAACTTCATCTGCAGTTTTTCTGTGCAGGCACATGGCTTCTGCTGTCAAATAAAAGGAGGTCTTGTGTCGGCGATCCATTTATAAACCAGATGTTTGCAGAACATGCATTTAAAGGGTTAAACACACATAGTAGATTTGGGCCTTAATCTCTATGAAGTGTTTGTTCTTCACTAACAAAAACATTATAATAAACCAGACCTGTGGGGGTTTTATGTCTGCCTAGTCTTATAATGAATGATGATTAATCCTCTACAATTTACAAAGCTTGAGTTTTGTCTGCACAGGAATTTCACCTTGGCTCCAGTGTTGCATGTGCAGTGCCCCTGCCCACCGCCTGTTTGTTTGACTTAGAGTGTCGGGGCACACACACACACTCTTATACTTTCACACAAATGATCCCTAAATAAGTGCTCGCCTCTCATAAATCACATACTCCATAGCTGCGTGACATCCACACACACGCATAGAAGCACATACACCGAACCACCACACGCACTCAAGATAAATAGCTCCTTGATTAACTTCACCAGAGTGTATTAGAGGCAAAAATGTTAGCCTGAACCACAGTGCATGCTGGTTGGTGGGGGGAAGAAAAAAAAAAAGTCGTCTTGAGTCATCAAAGCCTGTAAAGTCACTTCTTGGCTGAGTGACCACCATCTAGTTTGAAATATTTAAGGGCTGATGGTGTTAATGAGTAATCCAGTTAGCAAATGCAGTTTGTTGCAAATTGTAACCCGTAAAGCTGTAAACTTAAGAGACTAAGCTGTAACGACACGTTTTTCAGCTGAAAATGTTTTACGTCTAAAAGTCGTTGCAGCTTAGTTTTTAATGATGAAGTGTAACATAAATGAAGACGCATAAAACCAAAGAGGTAATAGCTGCAATTTCTTGTTACTGCCCCCTTACATTTTACATTTTATTCAGGAGCCCTGAAGTAATGTATTTTCCTCTTCCTTTTTCCATTTTATGGTAGGTGGCTTTACTGCACCTACTCTGCTGGAGTGTGGACCAGATTTAACATCCCCTTAACCAAAAAGTGTCCAGAAGAGACACAAACCAAACACTGGCTCTAACTGGACCTTTTATGCCGTAAGGGATGAGGAGGCAGTGGGTAGTTACAATCCGCACCTTTATCGACAATGAATTTTCAACAAGATCGGTGGAGTTTGTGAGTTTTTTTTAGACCCAAACGTCTTCCCTTCAGGAGTGGCGATTAGTCTGCACACCAATGGACAGGGAGACAGGACATCATTACAGCTGTAGTGATGTGCATGTTTACACATGAACAACAAATGCAAAGAAAAACCTGAATAAGTGGTGAAACATCATGAAAACGGGTACTTTCAGGGTATTAGAAAAGTAATTGAACTTGTAAGGTGCATTGCTGAACAGCACTCGTCACAGCTGTCATAACACCAAATGAGCAAATATCTATACAAAAAAAATAACGCCACACTCCTTCAGCAGAGTCCCGTAGACATTGACAGTCTATGGCACAAGTAGTGATGTTGCTCTGATGGCACTGTGGTGTCCCAACATCTTATTAAGAGATTTTATGTCGGGTTTTCCTTTGGGTTTTCCGCTCTTTTTCTTGTAACAGCAGGAGAACTAGTCTTTTCCCTTTTTTTTTTTTTTTTTTTTTTTCAGATTTTGTTGAGATAGTGGCCGCCTCATCTAAGTTTGTGGGACTTCACACTTCTCGGTTCACATCCACATTCCTCAGTCACCCAGGCTTGCATGCTTACACACTTAGCCAAATCTCACACAAACACACATAAAAGAGTGTTGTAATGTGCAGCTGATCTGACAACCAGTGCCGGGGGAACACAGTGGCCACCTGCGCTGCGAGGAGCCTCCTGCTGTGTGTGGGAAGGAGTCTGAGAGCGTGTTGCACTGCCTGACTCACTGCACTGGTGGTATTCATGATGTCATTACTGGCCTGGGGTCAGGATGGGGTGTGCTTTTTGGAGGCCTAGCCATTTGCTGATGTCACATGGCTACTCCTCAGCTTGTCTGAGTGTGCGTGTGTTTTACTACTATCCTACCTCTGCGGTGGCCTTGTACCCTCCTCTCTCGGCTTTGTACGGGGGCCCATTGTTTGTGTTCTGTGGTTTCCTACTCACCCTGGGCCCCAGAGTTTCTGCAACACTCACCCACCCACGCACGCATGCAGACACGCACGCATGCAAACACACGCACGCATGCACACACGCATATGTACACAACAAATGTTTAGTTACAGAGTGATGCACTGGCTAAACATGTACATTGTAAGTTAACACCCCAGGCAAGGAAACATCCCTCATCCTGGGAAGCAATGCGTCATACTGCCCATAAAGCACCTGTTAATGGTCAGAATTCCCCTACATCGAGAGCCTGGTACAGTCCGCCAGTGACCACAGCGGGTAGAGAAAAGGTCATGCATTTCTTACTTTTGTTGCACTTCAGCAGAGTGGCCAGTAGAGGGTAGGGAAGAGTGCTATATGCGCTGAAGAGTAAGGGTGCATTTTCAGGGGCTTATTTGTGTACTTGCTTGTGTTTTGTTTAATTTGAAGATGCTTGAGCTGTTTATTTACCTAATGGTGTTCGCGTGATATTTCATAGTTACGTGTCAGACAAGGGCTTGAGCTCACATTACTGGAATGATAATAGCAGCTTTCCTCAATCCAGGGGCGGGGTGTGTGTGGGGGGGTAACTTCTCCTCACACACCCTCTCCTCTCTTCTTCCACCATACTTGCCCTCCTTCTCTCAGCACATGGATGCTGGAGTCCCCATGATGTTTTCCAGATGCCTTTGCTCAGTGAGCGCATTGACAAAGCCCACCTCTCCTCTTCAAACTACTCTCGCTCTCTCCCAGTTCTTCATGCATGCACACACTCGCTTATTCTCTCCTGCAGCTCACTGTCTTGCTAAAGAGACACTTCCTTGGCCCAGCAGACTTCCTGAATATAAATCTATAAAACAATGGCTTACTCTTTGGATCAATGGCTTCCCTCCCCCCTCCATATTGGGATGATGGTCTTTAATGTGAGTTTATATGTGTGTTTTACATATCTCTGTAATCCTACTGTAGGCTGAGCAACACATTAGTTTAATATGATTAATGGAATTTTTGTTTTTGAATGATGTGAGAAAATGCCTAAATGGCAAAACTGAGATTAATGCTATCTTGGACACACTTCTTGCTGAACACACACACACACATACACACATATATATATATATATATATTATGAGCATGTTTCTCCAGTCATTGCCTGCCAGTGGTTATTTTTTTAAACAAGTAATACACATTGATACCCTTGCAAGTGCTGTTTTTTGTTATTGTTTGCTGATATATGCTATTTTTGAATCATGTTTAAATTCATATAGACACAGAAAATCAAATTCAAACATGAATTGTCCATAACACTGAAAAAAATGAAGATTTAAAGGTTTAATATCTAAGATTTGCGCAGGCTCGTGTGCTTACGTGACGATTGTGTTGGTGTCTGTTTTTTGTTGGGAGCAGTTTGTTGACAGTAGCTAAATCAATTTCTAAGTTAACAACTGTCTGTTGCCTACATCTGTGATGCCTGTACACAGAGGGCCAGGGGCAGTTTTTCCACAAAAATCTGTATGCTGGCTCCCAAGTTCCTCAATGCCTCTATTCTGCTCCTCTACAGCGGCAACAGTGTGCAACACTAGCTACTGTTAGTTTAGAAATGAAGTCTGCTAGCATCAACAAGCGACCAGCCCCCAGAACAACACAGGCTCCCAACAAAAAATTTCACATACGCACATGCGCAATTGTTACATATTGAACCTTTACTTTTTTGGCCCAGCCCTAATCCTACTTTAATACCGCAGAAAACATCTTGTCACATCTTTAGCATCTCTCGTCCTTTGCCTGGATGTGTGTTCTGGCCTGTGTGTGGCATTTGTGACCGCACACATTGCGGCCTGTGTGTGGAAGACGTCTGGCCTGTGTTCCACCCTGCCTGATTAGCCATTAGCCAGTGGCTGCCCTCTCAGATTCTCTTCACAGTAAGAGAATCTGTAGCCAGCGTCGTCCAAGCCCAAGCCCTTCAAAGTAATCACACACAGTGAGAGGCCAGGCGACTGCCAGGCCTAATCCCAGCCCACATTTTGGGGTTTAATGACCTCAGGCGGCGGAATTACCCTGTCACAGTTGTTCTGTGGGCTGCTGTCTCATGCATGTTCTCCCTGTCGTCATGCTGATGGCAACTGAGATGAGAGCATCTGTCCGAGTCTGCTGTGCACCCACAGATTCTGGTTGTGAAAGCAAACAGACAGCGGATGGGGACAGCGGTGTCATTTGCTCCGTATGTTGCCCTTCGTTGCTGTTGTCAAGATACAAAATGCAGACATGTTTGACTCTTTTACGACTTTGTTTATGTAATGACTTGATGGGTATTTTCCTTGGATATTGATTTTACAAAAAGACAAAGGCCATACTAATTGTGTGTCTGACTCATACATGTTTTTGTACATTGTGAATAGAGGCACTTTACAAGACAGTAACAGCAAAGAAACTCAAAGAGCACAGAACTCTTACATAACACCATCACATTTTCTTCGGTAAAAAGGAGTCACACATGCTGCCATTAAACCATAATTTAATATTTTCTTCTGGCAGCTGATACCAGTGTCCATTTGTCTGTCTTTGTCTCGTTTAATATTATATGTCTGTCTCTCCTGCAGGGTTCCCTGACAAATGAGCGTGACTACGAAAGCGTTGTGATGATGAGGATGAGGCAAGCTGCTGAGCGACAGAAACTCATAGAACAAATGCAGAGAGAGGACGAGGAGGAAGCTGCGAGATCATAGTACACAGAGACCCAGCTCGGTAGCAGGCTGCGACCATTAACTGAACATCTGTGTTGGGCTTTAGTTTCATAAAGCCTTTTAATGTGTTTTGTTATTTTTTTTAAATGTAATTCACCGTGTGGTCAAACAAATGTTTAATAAATGGAGAAACATTTTTAAATATGTGGTTTTAATCGGTCTGCTATGTTTTTTTTTTTTTTACTATCGATACTAATCGATGCTAATTCAGGATGATGGAGGGAGAGGCAGAGTAGAGACGAACTGAGGGCTACAGCAGGATTCACAGTGAAGCCGAGTGATCCCGGAGGTACGAATACAGGGATATACAAGGAGGATTTAGTGTGACCGTGTTGTATCGGTATCAATAATAAATACATCAGTAATAAATCTGTATAAATACCGTATGCGGTCATTTCTATATATATAAAAAAAAAGACCTTTAGAGATAGTCTTTGTTCAGCAAGTTGTAAAAGGGTGAGAGGAGATTGGCCATGCAACACCACACGTAATCAAAGTGCTGTAGTGATGTAACTTACATCCGTCGACCACTGGCTGGTTAGCTGTGACATCTCATTACCTCATTATTCTAGCCAACAGGGTGTAATGTAAAAATCAGTCTTGTCTGCGTACTCATTCAGTACGTCTTTGGAATGAGCCGAGTGTTGTAGCAATCCAAACCGCACAGTGCAATGTGACTACGTGGAAATCATTTCACCCCCATGTTAAACCAGTAATTAGGCTGAGATTGGAAGACTAGGTAAGCTTTTTATGGGAATTCTTGTGGCCGCATGTGATGAAAAGTGAACATATTCTGGAGACCCTCCATTATAGATCCAGTGGTTTAGATGATTGTTCTCTGGGTTTGTATACAGTATTTCTGAAGTTCTACTCCAGACTGAAGAGGCTTTGTGGACTGCACAATTTCAAGGCTGTGCAGGGCTGTTCATTCGGCCTCTCAGTTTTTATTCTGTGGTAGATATCGTATGTGACTTGAATATGTGCATATATTCTCTGAGCTGCCCTATGTAAAACGTATATTTCAAAATTCAACAATGTAGATCGGTGGTTCCCAAACCGGGGGTCAGGACTCCCCCATGGGGGCCCAAGATAAATCCTATTACATAAAACTATTTTTTCCAGTATTTCTTTTCCCTTGAGAAATACTGTAGTGGAACTGTTCATAACAGATGACCATGTTAATACTATAATCTGGGAGGAGAGGTAACTTGTACATGGACTCATCATATATACATTTTAGGTAACTCAATATTTTCATGTGAAATAGTCCATCACATCACCCCTCTAAAAACACTGGCTCCGAGTTTATATTGAATGAACTGATATGACAATGATGTTATTCTTAGGACATGAACATTTACTTTTCTTTCATGTGTGACATTGCTGGAAGAGGTATTGTACTGTAAGGCCAAAATTTTTTACACAATGAGTCTGTTTGTTTTCAGGGTTAAGTATCCAACCCATTGTTTTGAATTTATTTCACTTCACTAAAGATTATTCCTATTACAAACAATGGACCTGCTTAAATAGAAGAACATGCCACTTGCATCAAAAACTGTCCGTGTTTTGTCCTTTGATACCGAATTCAACGAATTTCCTCTGTGTTATTGTTCTAAGCTGTTTCACAACAGGCTTATGCAACAAATACATAGTAGACGCTCTGTATTTCTTATTTATGCTCTCTGAAGTGACACGCTACCGCTCAGTGACCCATATTAAGTCAGAGCTTACAGTGCCAGACTGTTGTGGTCACCCTATGTTTTGTAATAAGGTCCGCTGCCTGTGGAACATCTATCCATTCAAATCGTCTTATTTCCCTGTCCCTAGAGGGACTGTGGTGTAATGCTGTGTCTGTATTCGTGAGCCAGTGTGTATTTCTCCTGCCTTTTGGTTATTTAGGGGCAATATGGCAGCTTTGTTGCATCCAAACCAGCCATCCATCCGCTTGCCACTGCTGTGCTGCTTTGCCGTGGCTATGTTACACAATGTCCAGCTGTGGAGCAGAGTGGTGTGGTAGGAGACATCTGCTCCTCTCCTCCTGCAAAATCCCCTCATCACATGGTTTTGTTTATGCATAGCCTTTTTCATATCCCGGCAATGTGAAAAAAAGCCCAGAAACACACAAACTCTGTCCAAATGACAACAGAGGAAATACAATTACAGGAAACACATTCACCACCAACCCTGCCCTGAGCCCACAGTGGCTTGTGCTGCATGCGAACCAGGATGGGAGGATGAGCCCGTCATATAATCTGTCCCACCTGCAATTACAGCAGGACCTTCCTTGGAATCTTCAAAATGTCTTCTTCCTCTCCGTTTTCCTCACATTGTCCATATCGAAGCTGGAACCTCTGTGGCCAAAGTTCTGGGAAGAACTGAGCATCTTTTGATCTTTAGTGCGGAGGTGGATGCTAAGTCATGTGTGAGGCAGCAGGTCTGGTATAGGTTTGGCTGTGAGCTGCCTGGCAAAGGCTATTGGTTTGCAGGATAGTGATCCTGGCTGGCCCGAGACATGCACTGACAGACCCGGGGTCTGTAATGAAACCACCCAGTGTTTTTGGCTCTCAGAGGCAGACTCCTGCACTTTGAGTGCCTGCAGTGATAACCTCATCTTGGTAAAACGGATGCTGCAACTTTGTGAGGTTTATGCTTATTGGATTTTCAGAAGGCAATATTGTATTTCTGCTGAATCTTTAAATGATTGCAAATTGTTTTCTTTTAATACATACACAAACAATCCACACCATTACATCATGTAATCACAAGCATATGATACACTTAAAAACATCTTTACACAGAGCTGTAAGTAAACCTATCTAGCACACTGTTGGGTGTGTGGGTGAGGACTTTTGCACAGGCTACGTTAGCAATTTTGCCTTTAAACAAGTTCGACCACACATTAATAGATAAACTGGCCATTACACTTGGTCCCTATGAGTGAATAGCAAATAGGCAAATTGTAAATTGTAAATTCTCTGGAATGTGGTTCTTTTTCTCCTGCATGATGTAATCTGAAACAGTGTGTCTGGGATAATCTCACTACTGAACTTTACCCTCTTATGGCAGTGGGTGTCCTTGTTCCTATTAATGTACTGAATGCACAGCTTTATTATATTGAGTTATAAATGTGATCCATTCCCCCTCGTAAAGGCATTGAGATACAGTCAATACTACGCATGTAACATTGCCTGATTAATCACTCTGTCTCCTTGTGGAGGCACCACACAAGTGTCTGTCCCACCCCAGTCATCGTCATCACGCGGAAGCCGATCTTCTCCAGCTTGTCCAACACCAGGCGAGGTGGGTCATCCACATGGTACTCGGAACTAAATGAGCATAAACACAAAGTAATTCTACTTTCCACAGATGTGGGATTTCTCTGTCTTTCAGTAAACTTTGCTTGGAAAGTACAATGCTGCTAATTGTTCTGGTGCTTGTTCACTTCCTTCCACACCTTGGTTCATTTCCCAGCAGCATTTGAATCAGATTGCCAATGACAACACTTCCATGATCTGTATTCCATCAGCTTGAATGGTTTATTCTAAATCTGCAAAGCAGCCTCCCTCAACCACAGTTTTTTTTTTTTTTTCTCCTCCATATGACCTGATCTCAGCTCTGTCGTCAATATGTACACAGTGACTGCCAAAATGAAAGAAACACCAGTGTTAAGTGCCTAAATATGGAAATATGGTCCAGTGTGAGCACATTTACAGTACACCTGGGAGTTGATTCCGCGTGCGGGTGTAGCTATTGGAATCCTGCCATAAAAGTTTACTGTTCCTTGTATGGCGGACTGTGGTGGAGATGATTTAAAATGATAAAATCTAGCATGAAATTCTTAATTCTTTGTTGGAGAGTAAGGTCTTTCTTGCCCTTATTTGACTAGTTACCTGCCGCATTTACATTTACCCCCCACCCCCAGCTGCAATAACAAGTGTTCCACATTTTCAATACTTACAAATTGTTTCCCAGCATGGTTGTTTTCCTTGCTCCCAGGTAATTCATAACAGCTGGATCAGAATACTCATCTCCTACGTTTGTCGGACCATTCTCCTAAAAGACAGCAATTTGGCACATTAACCATACAGCTCATAGTTGACTTCAGATTGATTGAAACACGATGGCTTTGCTAACACAATATCTGTTTGTCTGTCACTGGCTGCACCTGCAGCCCTCTGGCAGGTGCAGATCATAATCTCTAATAACGGGGCAGCCTAAAAATAGATTGTCCTATACTCGGGAGCTATAGAATTAGGTTGTTGGAGAGTTGCAGACAACAAAATGAACATGCGCATCGAGAGTCTGACGACTGGGCAACATGTGTTTTTAATTTAGGGCAGCATGGCAAAAAACAAACATGCACACTCTGCGTGCTCCCTTTCTAGCCTTGGCTGTTTGTTGTTTTCACTGTACAGAATATTATAGGTCACTGCAACTACAACATTTGAAAGTGACGACCTTGATTGATAGCATTACGCGCAATCTTACGCAGCCAAACACACGAAACCGCTTCCAACTCGTGCGCGTCTTCCCCGAAAGCATGACTAGTCACTTACAGATCAAGATACACACCAGTCGGATCTGCGTGCTGATCAACATGTAAGGCATCCCTTTTCGCTGGCGTTGGACCGCTATTCTCCTGGGAATGACTGAGGAGTCGCGACGGTCCCCTCTCCAACTTGCGCTTCTTGCTGACAGCTCTTTTCGGAATGCGGAAACACCCACTGCGACGAGCCAATCACAGCTCTCCCCTCAGCATCCGCCAACAGCGCTGCCTGCCCGGTACACAAAGTGTTGCTCAACTGGTGTGATCGGTAGTTTGTTGACATTTGTTGACGTGAGAAACACTGGCCGGTGTGCATGCAGACAATAGCCAGGGTTTATTGCAGAGTGCACGGACATAGTTCATCATTCATATCATTCATCATCAATAAATGAAATGAGTAGAATTCTTTTAATTAAAAACCCTCAGTGCTGTTTTAGAATATCCCAGAGAAGCACGAAGACCTGTTACCTTAAACGTTGCAACAGTACAGTGTCTGGACCTCCAATTTCCTTCTCAGAGAGTTATTATTTCCTCTTCAGAGCAGAAATAATAATTCTGGCTCAGTCTTGTGACTGAGAGGGAAATGAAAGACATGGTCCCAAAGGCAAACAACAATAGCGAGGACTCTGATAAAATCAGCAATATGAATGTAATTTCTTACTGATGCCAGTGGAGCCTGACAGACATTCAGTTAGGCTTTGCATGACATGCTCTGTGGGAAGGATAATTTAAAGCCTGATCACAGCTTGGTACTGTGATGGTAGGCAGACATGGATCCAAGCAAACCAGAGCTCATTTCGACATGCCACAATCAATTTTAGGCATATAAACCTCAGCAAAGTGGTTTACCAGTAAATAAAATGTTGTTGTTTTTTTAAAAGATTTTATCATATATTGTCACCACTGTTAATACAGCTATGGCATCCTGGTTTGCGAGACTGCGTGGATGCTGTTTGTTTACTGACGAATGGATGGATCATGAGAGTGTCATTACCGCCTCTTGAAATTATCCAGAGCCTGTAATCTGCAGCCCCTTCATTCAGAGACACAGGTGGTTGCTGAGGATTGCTGAGAAGATTGCCACCTACTGGCTTCCAAGATCATTGTCACCCACGTTTTATGCTCCTCGTCTTTTGGAGTCATCCGCCTTGTCTTTCACACTGATCAAAACGTTTTCATCCAACTGTGAAACTGCTTTCCCCTCGGAAGAGAGACGCTGTGAATAATTGTGACATCTGAACCGTTCGGAGCGTGAAAACGCGTTACTGAGGAATGTGACTTCTCAAATTTGATCTATCTTGTTAACCTGAGACTCACTTCTGGAAGAAAACAGGAAAGCAGCAGGGTTATGGGTGAGGCCCTAAAAATAAACCAAAGACCCCCCTCTTGCCAAAAGAACACTCTCTCAAAACATGTTCCTACCCAAACCACTTCCTGTCTCTACTCCTGCAGTGTCTTCTTGCGCCGGCTCATCTGCTGCTGGTTATTGGAGTTTAGGGTCATCACTTCTGTGACCTGTGGTGACAGTGGAGCACGTCCCCAGTGGGTCTACAGGAAGCAGTTTGATCTTTTGATGAGGTCTTTGCCTTCACCTTCTCAGCTAAAGTGTCCTTGCATGTGGCGGCAGTTCTTTCATCAGATGATCTGCTTTTATCATACAACATATATGAACAACTGTGGAAAAAAACATCTCACATTTTCTCACAGTTTAACATTTATGTTTTTCTTAATAATTGACACTTTCTCTATAGTCATCAATATGTAGCTACTAATAATTTACTCCATGTATAAAGAAAATTCTTTACAAATTATGTTTTTTTTTGCTAAAAGACTGTATTTAATCACCAACAGCCAAGCAAACCTGTATCTCAGAACAAAAAAATATACCTCATTGCTATCGCGTACCTTACAGGAAATAAAAGTTTTTACTTCAGAAACAAAAGTATGTGCCAAGAGAAGCTATAGTGAAAAATAATATTACTTATTATTTGTAATGCGTTTCACATAGATGTGTGAATAGAAATGTTCATTCTTGTAAAAATGCTTTGTAACATGTCATTTCTACTGCCTCAGACACCCCCTACACTTCCTATGATAAATACAGCTGACTGATTTACTTGCTGTGAATACGTGTGGGTGAAGACCTTTGATGGCTGCACTGTTAAAACAATCGCTCTAAATCACTGTGTGGGGACTCAACCTAGATGAATTATACAGCAGGCAAAGTGTGCATAGGATGATTTACTGTGGGTGTATGCTGGAGTGATATTTCAATACAGAAATAAAAAGACAAGCTGCAGTAAAGCAGACGCAACAGGCAGCTTTCTGATATATTGAGTGTCGGGGTTACACACCATATAGGTTTACATCAGCTTAATTGTGATAAATTGCTGTATTGCTCAACCATGCATTTCCTCTCAAGACTTTTATCCTTGTGCATTTCTACTTATAGGTCTGCCTGCCGAGTTCCCCACTGAGGAGCTTCACAGCCCCTCCTCTGCGAGCAGATACGCCATCACCCTCCTTTTCTTCGCTGTTTTCCAGATTACACCCAACAGCTTACATAAAGTGTTTCCAAGCTGCAGAGATATTACCCAGCAGCCTCAGCAAGGTGAAATTCTCCTCTCCTCCCCCTCACTTTGTCTCTCTTCTTCACCTTAACCCACCTCTCCTGCCCCTTTCCCACACTGCGCTCACAGATAAGAATTACACAACACATCACAGTGAAACATTTCGGTTGCTGTCACCAGGTTAACATTTTGTTGAGAAACACCAGGATGCGGTTTCTGTGGTCGTGCATATTGGAAGGGTTTGTTTAGGGAGACTTTCTCTCTGTGATTAAGACTAATGTCATCAGATATTTGGAACGACACGCTCTTACAGAATGAATCTTTTCTCTCATCACCTCGATTCAGGGCTTGATTTTGTATGAAGAGCATTTCCCAATGTGTTACCGCAAATGGGAGCCATTGGACTATTAGCAACAGGAAACAACATGATGTGCAATAAACACAGAGGATAGATTTAAGAGGGCTTGGATGCATTAGCGCCGTACTTAGCTGTGTCCCAGTTAGCCTGGCCACAACATTAATGTGCAGTCAGCTGTGATAATTATCACCAATATATAAAACTGTACATGAATGCTTTTAAGAAAGAGACTGAGCCAGAACTTTATTTTTCTTTGTGAAATTGCCGTGAATGGAGCGCCGCTTCAGTGGAAATGGGTAAATCCTTTACAAAACCAGTTACGACAGCGATAGTAACATTAACAATTAAATCGAACAATTGGGTTGCAAGCATAAAGCATTCATTTCAGATTTCCTCTCACAAAGATGAACCCTTGTGTCGTCTTTACTTTTGAGACACTCTGGTTTTACCTCGGGTCAAACATGGGTCACATCTCTTTATGTCTTTGATCTCTTTAGTCCCGCCCCCTTGACGTGCAGGTGCGAGGCGTATAGCGTGAGAAAATGTTTGATGTTCACGATGTTATGAATAACATCGTAAACAAGGTCTTTGAAGGTGGTCACATGACAGAGGGTAAAGAGTGACATCAAACAATAGATTAGAACAATGGAACATTATCTGTGTGTGTGTGTGTGTGTGTGTGTGTGTGTGTGTGTGTGTGTGTTCATGTTTGTGTGTGTGTCTGTGTCAAACTTTGTACATGTTTATCACAGGAAATAAGCTAAGGCCATTGAGTTTCAGGTAGAAAAAAAGTGTATACTCATACCCTTTTTCTTTTTGTAAAAATTTGAAATGGGTCCATTTGACCCGAATGCCGTACAAGGGTTAAAGAGAAGAACGGACACGCTCCTCGAGTTACGGTTCCTAAAAATTGGATCTATACCGTTTTAACACCCCAGCCTGACCACCATCACCGTTTTCAACTTAACGATCGGGTTTTGTTCCTCGCAATACGAAATCATAAAAATGTTTGACTTTTTCTCCTGTGAATCATTTGTCTGACGACCCCACGCTGAAATTACATGACAAAAAAGTTGTAAAGCAATAATGACAAGTGAAATTTATTGCCATAAGGGTTGTAAATAAAAGTTATTTTAGCTTTGATTAATGGTTCAATATGTAAGATTCACACACACACTCGTGCACTTAGATGAAGTTTATGTTTGAGTCTGCGTTTTGCCTGGAGCTGGTCGTTTGTCAACGTTAGCCGACTCCATCAGCTAACGGTAGCTAGCGTTGCACTGCGTTGCCTCTGTAGAGAAGCAGCAGAGAGCCACTGAGGAACTTGGGAGCCGACAACCGAGCCGAGCCCTCTACGTAGAAATCAGCATGGGGCTGTTAATCATGGATATAGGCAGCCAAAACAGTCATTAGCTTAGAAGTAGAGTTACATAACGTCAACAAACGATCATCCCCGAGCACAATACAAACTGCAACACAAACTTAAGTTAAGCACACAAACATGTGTAAATCTTACACGTTGAACCTTTAAAATGACTTTTTACCACTACTTTCTTGTACAGTATTCTCACACAAAATCGCAATACAATTATTTGGCTGTGCATCATCAGTATATCATCACAGTGCATTGTAAAGTCTCGGGACGCCAGTGTTTACAACTGCAGCATAAAGCAGTGCATACAGTCTATGGGACAGATAAAGAGTGAGAAAAAGACGCACAACTGGACAGAAAGAATAATGTCAACACGGGTGCATGCTGTTAGGGCTGAGTCACATCATACTTCTCATAACGCCTGTGGTTATTATCATGTTTCGTATTATGCGAAGTTGCGGCATGTGGTTGTTGTTTATGAACAAGTCCAGCCGAGGTAATCTGCTCAGTGTATCGCTGTAGCTTCAACTGCATGAAGAACGACTGCTCCTCAAATAACAACTATGACAGTGAGCTTGGCAGGAGTGAAGGGACAGCTTGATTTTGTTGCACACATAACAACAACATGAAGAGAGTTGCCCTTCATCATACAGTAAGCTCTCAGACATTTTTGCTGCTCCACACTGAAACACGTCTTATTAGCTGCACAGCACTGGCTGAAATGTTTTTTTTAGTTTTTTGTATTTCTGCGCCCATTTAGTAATGACTTCTGGTGATCATTTGTTGCCATGGTTACTTTGCTATCTAATTCTAAACTTGACCCAGCGCGAGGGCTTCAGTGAATCATTAGGGCTTTTAAAATCTTAGCCAGCCGTACGTCAGCTGCAGAGGCGGACGATACATTGTCGACATGATTTTCCATTAATAAATCAGCAGATCCTTAAAATGAAGAGCCCCACTGTCTGTGAAATATCCGGTCTGTATGGACAGAATATCCAGATGCAAAGTAGTCTGTAATATCGTAGGCCGCAGTCAACACTATAATCATGTGAAAGAAGAAAAGAAAACTTCAATAGCTGCTGGCTTTGCTTGCCCTGACAGCAAACGAGGAAAGAGAGCGATGGACTATGAGAGTCAACTATGTGACAGTGATGTCATGGTACTACTGGCTCTGATGAAGGCCATGTGTCTTGTGGGGTTCCCCTGGGTGTTCTCTCTGCCCTGCATCTTCACATGAGTATCTACAATTTCTGACTGAGAGTGATTGGAAGTACAGGTGACATATACAAATCATCACAAATTATTAAAAACAAGTTATCACTAGGATTATTGCAAACCACCACTTCGACGTAGGAAGTCAGTAAATTATACATCTGGCAGTGTGATTTTATTGCTTTGTTGTGACAGATAACAAGTAAATTACCATCTTGGGTCTGAATCCATGAAGGGAATGCATCCGGAATCTGACCATTCAACACGTTTTAGGGGTTTTGAGGTACGTTCAGATTGGCCCGACTATCGTGAGTAACCCAGTGGAAATTCTTGAAAGCGCACATACTCACACACACTGGCTGTTATGGTTTTACAAGATGATAGATGAAGCTGAGAGCAGAAAGTCACATTCTCAAATGTAGTGCGGTTGAGTTGGTCGCTGTGTTCCCAGATCAATAGCTCACTGACACTTATCTAATTCATAATTTGCTGCTTTATTACAAGCCTCAGCTGAAGCTCGAGGTCACGGGGGAGACATGGACTCCCACATTGCTACATGCACAGCTCTATGCTCTGTGCTATACATGTTTGCATTTTCACTCTATTTCTCTAGCTGGTTCTATCTGTCACGTTATTAAACTGAGTGGGAGGTTGAGTAATGAGGCTTAACATATAATCCAGGCCTTCCTTTCTTATCTTTGCTTGTTCCCTTCTTGGTTTTCACTCTCACTCTGTCCTCCCATCTCGGCCCACTCCAAGAAAAAGTCTGTTTTATCTTCAGTACTCCCTTTTCGGTTTAAACCACATTGCATTCCACACAAGAGTAAGTGAGATGCTCCTGATCTCTATCAGTGGCCTTATTGGTGGGTCACTTCAAAATGGAGTTTTGTATTCTGCTGTGGTACTGATTTAACTGAAGGATTACATTTTAAAATGTGTGTTCAGATTAAAAGTTGTACAATAGTTTACATCTTTAGCAGGAGGACGTTTTGCCAAGTGAAATGATGCTTGTTAAAGGCATCATGGATGGATATTAATACAAATATTATACTTTCCTAACACCATACTGATCGTTCAAATACCTCTATCAACTAAAGATTCAAATAACTGTATTTGATAGAGGCATAGGACTGACAGGATCGCACAGGATGCACATCGATAAAAAGCTGTCAAACAAAAAAGGAAAGACACAGCGGCTCATGGTACAGATTGTGATGTAAATCCCAAGCTACTAAATTGTAAAGTAAAATATGCAATAAGTATAGTACTACAAACCTTGCTTAAACCAAAGTTTTGATCTCTGACTCAGATCTGTCTGAACACAGTATGATATTTAAGATTCTGGTAGATTTATGTGTTGGGGAATGACTATTTACATCTCATGGCATTACGTAATTAAATTACAAAATAAATGTTACAGTCTATTACAGTTACTGAGAAAAATATGTAATTAAATTACTCATACTTAAATTACTTGTACCTTTTCACTTCTCTTTAAATTACTAATCCAGATGTTGGTGATTACAAAGGGATTACATCTCAAAATGTACTTTTCGGTAAAAAGCATACATGAAGAATGTAAGAGTGGCTTCTTTTGCCTTATTTCGAGACAACAAGGACAAATTTTAGTGCAACGCCATCCCTACGTCTTGACTAGGTTCCATTCATCTGACAGCATTTTTTTTTAATTCAGTTTTTAAGAATTGTGTTTGATTGGTTCTCTTGTTTGAATTTGTACCACATGTCATGTCATGTCATGTCTGCCAATCAAATCAATGCGCTGTGCGAGTCTGCCATGATGACCACGCCAAGGCGGGTGGCCATGTCGTTGGACAACAATGTCCTCCAGACCTGGAAAGTCAACTATATTTTCCTTCTGAAATCACAGATCAAAACGTTCCAATATTAACTTATTAACTTACTATTAATTATATTATATTGAAGAACTTATAATAAAAGTTTGCCAGTAATCAGTCGTGAGTACTGTTGTGAGGCTTACACTACCTGGTTTAAATGTATATTTTTTGGGGGACTTTTCAGCTTTATTGCCTAGTATAAAACATTTGTGAGAAAAGTAATCAAATGTAATACGTTACATTACTTTGATGAAGTAATTACAGTAGTAAAGTTCTGTAACATTTCAAAAGTAACCTTCCCAACACTGCAGACCATGCTATGAATGTCATGATCTGAGGAAGGAGATCTTTCCCAGGTGTGGGAACACAAATGACAGTTCAACTTACTCATTCCATACACAGTTGAAAGTAAACTCTGCAGATACCTGATTGATCTGTAACACAAAGTGAGGACAAATGGAAGAGAAAAAAAGAAAAGTCAATGCAATTGCAACTCATTGCTATCTCATTGCAGCCAGTGGTTGCATTTTCTAAATCAAATCTTAAATCAGGCCTGAATATATTTATCTTAAGTGTACTGTGGTGGCATATGTTTTCCAAGTGTTGCAGTACTTGGACAGGATAAGAAAACAATTGACAAAGATGTGTGCAAGATGACCTCAGATAGATTAGTACATTGCATTATTCTCTTTCGTGCTGAGTGGTCCTGTGGTGTTCCAGGAAAGACGAGCCTGTCTGGGAGCTGTTGTACTGTTGACTCAAAGCCACAGAGGCTCCCCTTTCTTCCATCTGCATCCCTCCATCTTTCCCCCTCCTTCATTCCAGCCTTCCCCTCCTCCAGCTCTGCCTTCCATTCCTCCCTTTGCATTCATCCCTGCCATTTCGAATCCTTCCTTCCGTCACGGCCTTCATGGCTGCTTCCCATCTTCCCCCTTTGTCTCGGTGCACACTCCAAGTGCACCAGCCTGGGGTGAGTGGCTGCTTCCTATTCCATGTCAGAGCGATCCCAACTGGGCCACAGCCTAATGAATCATTTCCTCCAAGATACGGTGAGAAAATCACTTTCAGAGTTTGGAGCGAGCAGTAGATGCAGCATGAAGCTCATATGCCCTATCCTCTCTTCTCCTGACTCTGTGGTGGAGCCAGGCACAGTTTGTATACACGTGTGCATGCAGCCAGTCACACACGCACACAAATCGAGACAGAGAGGGGCTGATGTTGTGTGCGTCTCGCTGTATTCTTTATTTTACATGCAGCTACTTAGGCTCCAAAAAGCCACAAACTTGATTAAAATGGTTTTAGCCAAATGAGCATATGGATATCAGATGTTGTGCCCTCTGTCTTGTTGTACTGTCTTTTACTTTCCACGAAAACAAACTCGGGCACGTACGTAATCGTCAAAACACTCTGCCACTCATCATATACATGTATACCTTCATGCAAGCATACACATTTTCAAAAAAAAAAAAAAAAAAAAAAAATAAACTTTGGCCCCTTAAACCGGACATACACAGCCTGCTCTTTGTCACGTACCATCTCCCTCTGGGTTTCTGGACCTCCCTGCTGCTCAAGCTGTGTGACTTGGCAGTACATACCGTTGCGCAGAGCACAGCACCCAGGAGGTCATCGAGTGTGTGTGTGTGTGTGTGTGTGTGTGTGT
>JAPQRN010001197.1:0-13301 GCA_037367275.1 Coranthus polyacanthus | reverse complement strand
TACCATACCATACCATACCATACCATACCATACCATACCATACCATACCATACCATACCATACCATACCATACCATAATGTGAATATTCTCACTAAACGTAATGTGGTGATCAAACATTATCTCTGCTGCAAACATGACTTCACCTTGAGTCACATCAGATAGACTAGATTTGCATCAGCAGTGGCAGTGAAAACAACTCCCATGATCCGATGCTTCTTCACCGCGGCATCTGCAGCTACATCTTTTGTTATTGTTTTGATTGAGATGCCCCTAGCGGCAAAAATTACACAGACTTAGGTGTATCTAGTAGCTTTGAGGTTGCTTAGCTAACTGCAGAAGTCTACATAGAATATGTGGACATATTTTATACGTAAACATATGAATAAAAGTGGCCTATTCAGATAGTCTTCTTGGGAAAGTAGCTGATATCATTACCTTTGCATGGTAACACGTTGTTGTTGAGTTGTCGTTCATGTTTGTTGTAATGGTACCACCAGCACAGTTTATAAATCAGACCTGACAGCGCTTTAACTATCTGTACGTGCGAGTCACATTTCCATATGGGACGCTCCTGATGAGAAATAAAGGAAAGGCACGTATCCTCTGGTGTAAATGTGATTGTTTGCCCCGAGTCATTTGCCTGCCAACAGACATGAAGACTCGGGAGGAAATGAGGTGTGACACACGGGCCCACACACGCCAGGTTGTGGCAGTTGTTGCTTTGATGATCCTGTGAGCTTATGGGTCTCCAGGTGAAACGCAATTCCTTGTCCCAGACGTTGACTGTAAATATCCTACTGTTGTCTACACCACACAAGTAAGGGTTTGACTTTCCCTTCACGCCCTTTCATGTTATTTCTCCCTATGTGCTATTCACAGTCTTCTTGAGAACTTTTCAGATTTGTTGCAGCTCAGTAGATTATTATCCTTTGTTTTGCGCATTCAGACTGTCTGTGTAGAACAATGGGGCAAGATCGTCTCTGATTATTTGGAGGCCGCTGATAACTGATTACGATATTTGAGCTTTGTCTGAGGCAGCCCTGTAGATTACAAGCTGTGGTGGCCAACCGGCTTCAGGATAACCCCGCACCTGGCCTGATGGTGAGATACAAACAAAAGCAGCCTTGATCAGCTCAAGATATCTCAGCTTAAAATCTTCCAAAACTAAACAGTCCAACAGCCAGGCAAAACAAAACTTCTTAAAGATGAAAACATTCTATTCGTACCTCCCCAAAAAAATCAAAGACTATTGTTTCTTGGTATGTAAGATCATGTGAGGTGACACTGGTAATAAAACCAATTTGTTTTCAATCAGAAAGAACATCGTGTGCTAAGATTCCACCGTGTTTTCAGATGCAGGCCTTGGTTATTGTTCTGCCCTTGCCTTCAAAGTAAGCTTCAATAACACTTCCTCACTCGCAGGTGTCAACAGTACAAGGCCCGCGAATACACACTGTCACATTCTCTCTTTCTGTCAAATTATTTCTCTCTGTCTTTGCACTTTGTTTGCCATCAAAAAACATCAAGCAGGGGCTCATGTGTTGTTTTCAGGCTTCTGTGTATATGTAATTGTGTGAGTGCATGCATTTTGTGCACGGTGGGTGTGCATTCAAACACATTGTAAGCTGATGATGGTTTGTGACAGCACGATTGATTTCTGTCACAAATAAAGCAAGCCAAGGCTGCGCTGAGACAGCAGGTGGAGATTTCTGTTAATGGCAGAGTGGCAAAGCCGTTCTCCGGGAGACACCTGGAGTGAGTGTGTAGCTTTTAAGGTCAGGAACAAGTGTGTGTATGTGTGTACAGTGCGCGGTGAACATACAGAGCACAGCGTGTTTAATAAAGGCTGTGTTTTCTTTATTCACATTCGCTGAACAAAGGATACATTCTAAGAAAATCCTTTATGTCCTGTCTGGCTGCTGTGGAGCTGCTACTCGCCTCCACCCACTTTTCTCTGCTTTTTTTCCCTTTTCCTGTCCTTTGCTGTGGTGGCGATGGCCGGGTGTCCTCTCACCTCTCCTCCCCAGAGGGCCCTCTCTCTTATTCAGTTCCCCCTTATCTGCCACATCAAAGGATCTCATTACGAGCTGTGACACTGGCCCCACCCTGCACCAACCTGTTCCTACCATCACATTTAAATAGCATCACATTGTATTCATAATAGGTAATGTCATGCACTGCAGTCTCTGATGTCTCCCAGATCCCTTTCCTTTCCACTCTACTTCTCTCTCCCTGTTTCAACCTCACATGCCCGACAGACGCCCCTCTATAAAATTCTCTTTTATTTATAGCTTGTTTGCTTTTTATAAGGCAGCTGTGTAGACCAAAGTCGCTCGTCTTGTTTGATGTGCACATCTCTCATCTGTGATTACGAACTGAATCTTTAAAAAAAAGGACTGGCTGTTAAATAATACGACTGGAGCGGAGCCTCCTTAGTGAGGATAATTCTGCTAACATTTTATTTGTCTTCTGTCCATCAACAGCACATAAATGGCGCCTCTGATCTTTTCTGAAGACCCCCAGCACTTTGCACAGCAGATAAAGGGGCCTTATATGGTAATCCCACCTGGAAAGCTCAATATCCCAGACCCTACCTGTTTGCTTAGGAGTCCCAGCGCAGCAGCCAAGGGCATAATTAACAGGAGTGGGGTCCCACTCATGCAGCTTGCCGCCCTCATTTACCCACTTAATTTATTTACTAAACAGAGCAGCGCTACTGGCTCAGCTCTGCTCAGCTCCCGGTTAGTTTCTCCACACCAGCAGGGATGTTAAAGAACAGAGCTGTGCTTTCTGTGTGTGTCGTAAATAATCTCCGTGGCAGACTTTACTGGGGCCACTGAGCACAGCCAGAGATGAATCTGATAGTAATAGAGGATGGGGAGCTTTCGTGAGCTGCATTCATCATGACCAATTTGGAGACAATTTTATGGAAGAAATGATGGATTATTGTATACTGTAAATATTGGTTTGACACATATCATTCATTCCCCACCAACAGACAGCCAATTAAATCAGTATACAGTCTAACCTAGTTGCTTTCGCTTGAATGACCCAGCTACAGTGTGCAGGTGTGTGAGTGTGTGTGCACCCTGTGTGAGTACCACATTGGTGGGGGAGAGGGCACATGCAGAGTTTAGGCAGAGAAAGCACAACTGCAAGGACAACTTCTCCATCTCTTCCAGACATTTATCTGACACTTGAGAGTAATAGATGAAGGTTGCAGCATTTTTGGAAGGGGATGCTAGAGTTTTATTTCACAGGATGTTTTGTTTTTCCCATAGAGGATTTATTTTGGCAGGGTTGTTACTCAGAAGCAGTGCTCTTTCCTCCCTGCTCTCTTCTTCTCTATCTATCTCTGTCCTCTCTTCATCTCCATCCTTTATTTCTCTCCGAGGCGCTGTCTCTTTCTTACAGCTTCCCCTCCGTTTGATAAACTTTTGAGATTTTGTATAACAAAGCACACAAGAAACAGCAGCCACAAGAAAAAAGGACAATCACACTGTCAAGGTGCTTTGAAGAGCAGAGCGCTGCAGCAGCAGATTAATGTCCTCATAAAGTGAGGGAGCTGATTTTGATGGAGGACTTTATAGATTTTGTAGGTGGACCACCTCCTTTGGGTGATATTTCTTTTCTCTTTTGTTCTACATACTTGAGCTAAGAGAAAGAAAAAGGGGTAAAAAAAAAAATGTAAGTGTGGGTGCAGGTTGATATTGACAGTGACAATAACCAGATCAGCAACGCAGTCAGTCATGTATATGAAAATCTCCGCCTTGTGGGAGAATGGCGTACTGTTTCAATGAACATTACCTCTCAGGAACAATAGAGAGCATGTATCACCTTTAGCCTTGCGCTGACACACAGACACACGCAGACGCAGTTTTCAGACAGCTGAATGCTGCCAGTGATATCGTACCATTAAGAGGCAATTGTCCAAGACTGATTGGCCCCTTGCAAACAATGAATCAATAGTTACTATGGAAATGGACTCAGAAAGAAAACAGTGGTGTTATTGATGTAGGCAGGTAATGAAATGATAATACCTCACAGATTGTCAAGGAGTCATTGACCTTGATTCCTTACTGAGTTCCTTTTCTGTTCTCTGTTCAGGGTTGATAAGAGCAAACAATTTACATTTTGAATTTAGCAAAAAAAAATAAAAATATTTCAGCATTTTTGCCAGTATAACCCTGTGTATGTTTGTTTAATGAAAACAAACAAAATTGAGGGTCTATCTTGACTAAAATTATGAGCAAAGTCTGCTGGTGCGCAACTGAGTGATAACTCAGATGGTGTTTGCTTTCTGTAAAATCAAAAGCAAACAGCAGCCCTTCCTGAGCATTGACTATACGTGATTGCATATTTGTCTGGAGGGCAAATGGAGAGACTGCAGAATACAAAAGCCTTATGCTATATATCTTCCCTTTTTTTGTTGAGACCTTTTGATGAAATTCAATTTGATGGCCCAAACAGCAGTAAAAAGAGAGCCTTGATGGAGGAGAGTTGAGCCAGAGCCACACAAGCCAGGGTAAGGAGACCTCCCTCTGGGCCTGGCAGCCCAATCCAGTTTATTGATTTTCTGTCCTCTCCTTCAATATCTGGAATGCGCCATACCCAATAGATTATGACAAACGTGCCCACCAGAGACCACCGATCCTCTAATTGAACTTGATGGAGTACAGCTGAGGATCAAAGGTTGGGGAAATTCGGTGACATAGCAGGTTTCTCAACTCCTCCCAAAGACACTCCTTCAAAGTCTATAAGAAAGACAGGGGTCTCTGGGAAAAAGGTGTGTCTTCCCCCTGTCCAACCATCTCTCTTGTCTTCTTCATAGCTGTGGACAGCTAGACTTTCACCGCACCGCTAAGCACAATGGAGTCAGTGCTTTACAATAACAACCTCCTGCCAAAAGCACAAAAAAACAAGGCAGGAGAAAAGCTCAGTGCTCTATTTTGATGAAAGTAACAAGCACAGCTTGTTGTAAATAGGCTTTCTGAAGCCTGAGGCAGCTTTTCTCCCCAGGGGACGTGCTTTCTGCATCTCTCCCAGGGTTGCTGTCGCCAAAAGGTTCTCTCTGTAAGGGAAAAAGGAGGCACAAACAAGAAGTTGCTTCAGCTCTTCTAGCAAAAGGAAATCATCTTTCACTGGGGCACACTAGCTGGGATTTACCATCCATTCAGATTAGGAGTAAGATGCTTGGGTTACAATACACGATTTTGTATTGACCTTTTTGTTAGCTGCATTGTTAGGATTACAGTCCAGGTGCACACAGAGACACATTGTTAGCTTAGTGTATCGAGGTGTTGAGCAATACTGAGGAAAGAGGTAGCTCCCTGTCTGTGAGCTCTTGCTCCTGATCCCTGATAACTCGGATGTGTGCTTATTCAAATGAGTTCTGCTCCGGGCACCCTCTTGCAAATCAGGTGCCATCCGCTCTGGCATTGTCACACAAATTAGAAACGGATGTTTTGGGCAGAGCAGAGGTGCAGAGTCTGTGGACATAGTTAGTCCTGGTTTCTTTGACGTGTTAGGATCTCTTCACAGCTCCACAGGAAGCGCAACCCTGGGACTGAACCTCTCTCACCTCCTTCTCCCTTAAAGTGGGAAAAGGGATGTAAACGATGATTGTCTCCAACCTGCCACCCACATTTGAGAGAGTAGTTTTTTTTCTTTTAATAAATCTCCTCAAACCTCTCTCTTCAGTTACCTTTCTCCCCAATGCCTATAAGCCCCTCTGATCCTTTCCAATAATAATGGCATTGCCAGCCAATCTCTCTGAAAATGGGTTCAGCGCATACCTAATCCCATTTAATTACTTAGACACACAGGGCTCAGGACACACTCCTCAGGCGGCGGCCCCCCCTCTGTAAGCATGCCCTGTTTGCACCCCATCCACCTCTCCTCATGAATTATGGATTCCTGGCTGCAAGGCGAGGGGTGATCATTCCGCCTGCTCTGTCATAAGGCTCAGGGAGAGCCTTAGCTCAGTGTAAATATGGTGCCTGTCTGGGGTTGAGGTGCCCTATTGTGCGTGGTATTAAAAGCTCACCACTCTCCCTCTCAGTCCCTCCACCGCTGCGGTGCTCACAGCAGGGGGGCAGGGGTAATCGCACAGGCCTTCCAGCACTCTGCTCAACTGCAGCCGGGCTCACGCTGACCGGCATTATGGCTGACAGTCATCATACCTGAGAGGAGAGGAGAAATGAAAAGGAGATGGAAGCTGAAAACTGGAGAAATGGGCTGAATCAGCTCGGTTGTACTGTTGATTTGTCAGCACAAATGCTGGTTTACACACTGAAAAAACATCAACACTTTCAGTGTGATCAGATGTCAAAGTCCGCCCAGCCCTGTGCACGGGGTGATGTAATGGTGAGATGACTTGAACAGACAGTCCCTGAGTGATAAGGCTCTTTGAATGCCAGGCTGTGGCTGTTTGCTGTTTTAACAAGGATATCTGTATGCTATCTGAACACTCTGAGTTGCTGCTGTTGATTCCAGTTGCTGCCACAGCGTTAGCAGCTGAGTAGAGAAGCACACTGGATAAATCATGCTGTCCACTCTTACAGTATGTGCTTAGCTGACAAGATCAGACCTCCCCTTTCCAGCTGCTATCAGTTCCTTCAGCTGCACATACTTCAGGGCACGATATACATTTCTTCTCGTGTCACTACCTTTTTGGAAATATGATGACGTGTTTATGGAGAAGTAAAGTCTTCATGAGCCTTCATCAGGATTATATGCATTCACAAAAACAGCTACATAAAGTACAAGACGGCCACCTAAGGACTCTGTAATTGGCAATGTCACAGTTCTCTCCTTGCCCCAGGAAAAGAAAAGAAAGATGATGTCTGTGTCAGCTCTGAGATGGTTCGATGCTGTCTGTCAGGGCCCTGAGCACATTTCCCTGAGCTTGATACAGACAGGCTTGTCTCGCTGCCCTCAGCAGCAGACAGACGTCTCATCTTTATCTCTCCAGATTTCTACCTAATCTGTTTCTCTCCCCTTGGCCTCTCTTCATGAATCTGTCATAAATCATTTTTGGATTCTGGCCCCGTTTGCACAGACGGTTTCATAAAGGGAGAGGAATGGGCATCAGATATCCAGACTAAATAGCGATCAAATTACACGGGATATGAAATGCTGTAGTTTGGAATCCATTATACTACTCAATAAGAGTCTTCTCACTGTAATATGTCAGCTCTGGCCCTGAAGGGACAAAAGCACAGATGGTACTGTATATGTGCAATATGCATATGACTGAACATTCTAATAACTATGGTTGACAGCTGAGTGAACAACATACAAGCTGAGTGCACACAACTTGTTTAAAATACAAAGCTGCCTCGGCTTTACTCTAAGCATATATACATTAAAATGTGCCTGACTGCGTCTAATTTTTGTATATACTTGACAAAGAAGCATAAAAACACAATAAAACAGTTCAGGACCTTGAAATGAGTTTGCAGCTGCTTTTAAACCGCCCACACCAGGTGCTCTTATCCACATATTAGGGTTCATCTTATAGTTTGCATTCCCCATTGGTTCTGCGGTTTAATTGCACTGTTTTTTTTCCCTTTTTCATTTTGAGGTGCACATGAAAACAACTAATTACATTCGATAACAAACTAAAGTGATGATCGCACTAAATGGACTAGACCTATCTGCCTCCATCTGTTAAAATCACTGCCTTTTTTAGAGGGCTCTTCATTTTGACAAGTATCATTGAAAAAATTTTGTCACCATGGCAACGGCAGACTCATTACATTTAATCCACTAATTGCTAACTGGCTCCACAATTGGCTGTAATTGCTTTGGGGACACGGTTAACCCCTTGGTTGGTATGCAGAGCAAGGCTACTTTTCTATTGGTGTCGGACAAAGGCCAGAAATGAAAGATGGTGCAGCCCGTGAAATCCAACCCCCCCCACCCCATAGACAAAAAACTGTGCACTCTCTGTCCTAATCATCTGCGCATTCTTAAATCTCCCAGCACAATATTAATTAATGGGAATGGTTGCCATGGTGATTGATCACCATATTCTCTGTCAGCAGTATTTAGTCAAATGGGCCCTAATGTTTGTTTGTTAATGGAGCAGTAAACAATACTGCTGGAAGTCTTTTATTACCTCCTCAGCAGCTCTGCTAGCACCTGGGCCATTCAACAGCACACTGTACACCCAACACCAAATGAAAAAGAGGAAATCTACTCACTAAACTGCAATCCTTTTTGCCTCTTCTGGTACTGAGAAGCTTTACAGCGACTAGAGATGGATAGTGACCTAACATGATGTGATTGTAATAGGTATAGCCAACAATGGTGAAGCCATTACAGACTGCAAAAATCCTTGCCTCGTGTAATGACTTGGGGACAGAAACGAGCTACATTATGAAGGACATCAGAGTGCACTCATCTTCCAGCCTAAACAAAGACTTCTTTTACAAGATCAGTGATATTTCTATTTATTTAGGTACGGTCTTTGATGATATTCATTAAAGTGACTCATTCAAATGACTACAAGATGATGAAAACATATAGACTGACCAATGTGGCAAGTGCTTTGAGGTCAGAGTGTGTGCAGCATTCACATGTCGGTGTTAGAGTATGTTTTAGTGTGTGTATGAGTCAGGGCACTGAACAAACCCAAACCCCTTTGAAGAGTGAAAGGCTCAAAGGATGGAGAGGCAATCCGAGAACTTCACAGGCGCAGAGGGGAAATTGCCTTGAACCTTGAGGTGTATGAAAGTGCAATTTGTGTCCCATCTGTTCTGCTTCCCTTCCATTAGGAGGAAGGGTGCTCTAAGGCCACCGAGGAGAAAATACCCCTGTGAGGGTCTCTGGGTACACAGAGGCTCTTGCAGATTTCATTTGCCAGACTAGTCATTCCCTTTTTCTTCTCTGTGTTATTAGAGCTTTGAATGTTATTATCTTGGGCCCCCTTTGTGTAATTTTTAAAATGAAAGAACAATGAATTTTTGATTTTGGGAAACATTTTAAATGTATCTGACAAAACTAGCTTTTTGATTCAGTGTCTGTGAGAACCAGTATGGGGTTTGAACTACAAAATTTTTATGCTATATTGATCATTTTTCCAGAATAGATAGGGACAGTGGAGAAGAAAGGAAGAAAGAATAAGAGCAAGACAACCCTGGAGCTCTTCTGAGAGGAGTCTCTCCACCTCGAGTGAATCCTGTCTCTGTCACACCACTCTGCAAAGTGGCTGGATCGGCTTCCTTAACTTTTTGCCCTTTCTTCAGAAGGATTTGCATGACAGAAGCCAGGAGAGAAGTTTGTTGCCTGGGTAACGGATTGCCTCCATTTGCAGTTGGAGCAGAGGTGTTACTAGAGGAGTTGGAAACCATGGCATCAGAGATTAGATGGGCCCAAAGGATACATGTTTGTCAGAGCTAAGGTAGTAAAGTGCATTACTGACACCAGAAAGAGCCACAATCATCGATTCACATTTTAAATGCTGCTTTGGAGGAAAGAAATCTTTGAAGTACTACTGGTGCATTAAACCAACTTTTGACCATTTTGGCTAACCCTCGAACAGATAGGTATGCACATTTCAGTCTGTAAACATTTAAACAGTTCAGTATGTGAAATTCACACGTGCTTTTGTGCTTGCGTGAAGTTAGTGTTGGAGTGAGTTTGTTTTGTGCTGGGAGCCAGTTGTCAATTTCCAAACTAACAATTGCCATGGTTGCTTCTATTCATGATAACAGCCTGGTTCTATGTAGAGGACTCAGGTTGGTTTTTCCATGAAAGCCCTTTGCTCACTCCCAAGTTCTTTAGTGCCTTTCTTCTGCTCCACTACACTGCAAAAAAGGAATTTCAAGAAGGTAAAAAAAACCCCTTTTTTTCTGGGCAGTTAGTCTTTTTTTCTAAAAAGAAAAATAATCTTGTCAAGCATATTTTTCGGTAGAAATATAATCTAACTTTAAGAAAATATATCTAAGCCTTAATAAGATAGTACAGCTAACATTTAGCTAGATTTAACCAGTAACAAACTAAAACAATGGTTTGCATAATATTCCAGCAGAGGAACAGGATTTTCCCTCTTATTTTAAGAGTGAGAATACTAAGAATACTAAGTCAATCTTAAATAACTGAGTTTTCATTACTTGTAATAAGCACAACTTGCTTCGATTTTAGCTTTTGTTTTAAGGCCCATCATCTTTCAGTGGCTAGACTTTTCTAGTTTCAAGGAGTCTAGTCAAGCAAAATGTACACACCCCCACTGGCAGTTTTTTTTTTGGTTGTATTTAAGAATATTCGGCCTCTTTCTAGTAAGGCTGGTTTTTCAGTTTACAGTGGCCACATTGTGCAACACTAGCTACTGTTAACTTAGAAACAGAGTTGCCTAACATCAACAACCGACCGACTTGAAAATGGAAACATTAAAGGTTTAATATGTAAGATTTGTGTGTGGCCACGGGCTCATGTGAAGTTTGAATCTGTCTTGCATAAAACAGACTCCAACACAAACTTCACACGACCATTAACGGATTAGTTCTTCAAAACCTGTAGCATTAGTTAGCTGCAAATATTTGTGCAGAATTGTTAACTCAAACTTCATGCATTGCCATTAAGAAAACTTCATCTTTTCAGAGGAACCCATTTAAAAAGAGTAAGGTCACAGGTGCAGATACCACAAGCCCACACCCCACTGATATTAGCGAATACTAATGGCACCTTTCAGAGAAACGCTCGTCTCGACAAATTGATTTCCATGTGTGAAACAGAGAGTTGTCCCTGGAGACAACAGCTCCTAAAACCCTCTTCACACATATATGCTGCTAATTCAGAGGAAAGGACAGAAAATGAATGTGAAATAGAAATAGGGTTGCATGGAGAGAGAATATTAACAGTGGAAGGGGTGTGGGGGTGTGTGCATTTGGCGATTAGAACCACAGTTTATATAGACGAGAGTGCATACTGTCCCTATTGCCAACTGCGAAACAAATGGCATCTAAATTGAATAATTCAGTCTGGGGGAGAAAGACGTGTGATTTGCACACAAAGACTGACTGACAGATAGAGAGAAAGGAGAGGCAGCCAACCTTTAACAGAGCTGAGAGAAAAGACAGTAAATGGCAAGTTAGATTAATAGATTGGCAAGGTCTCACAGAAGATGGGATAATAATTCACCAAGCAAAAGGAAGGCAGCTTTTTTGAGGTCAGAGTTGAGTGAGGAGGAATGATGAAGATGGAAATATGAATATTGAATAATGCAGTCAGGATCCTTTCATGAAACAAAAAAAAAGGATTAAGAGCGGTAGGAAGAGTCAAAGGTTAGAAGCAGTTGTAGAGAAAGATAGAAATGAGTCAGGTGGGTGTATAAGAAAAATCTGTGAAGGAACTCAAGCGTGGTGGAGGCAGAACAGCTGGAGAAAGAAGAGTGTGCTGTGCTAGACAGAGGTCAAGGTGTTATTATGATCCACATCCAGCATGCACCATCTAGGCCTGAGTGTTCACCTCTGTCTGTGTGCACATTTTTAACCAGAGGTTGACACGCAGACATGAGGCGGCAAACGGACATGTAAATGAACACCTGGATTCCTGGGAGCTCATTCAGACCCAGTTTCTTACCGAGCAATTTTAGCTGAACAAATAAAAAAATCACTCTGAAAGTCAATTATGTCATGGTGAAAAGGGAAACGGGTTATTTAATTTTACAAAGCAAACTCTAACTCCGGCTAATTACGTGCTGCTTATTTCGGCTAGTTTCTTTCCCTTGTGAGGTGACTGCATGTTTCTTCCCTGCTCCAGCTCTTTGCCCCCAAGACCTCGGTTTTAGATTTTTCTCTGATCTTATTCATACTCGCTGCTTTGAGCTAAGATGTCCTGCTGGGATTGTTAACTAGCTTCCAACATAGACTTTTAACCTGCTCTCTCATTTGCTGTCCAAAGTCAAAGGCTATTTTCTACCACATCTTCCTTTTTTTAAACACCGTACAATAACAGATATTTTTAAAGTTTTAGTAATTGCAGTGGAGCTGGCAAAATATATGTCCTGTATGAAATGCAATTTCGCACGAAGGCTGCAAATACATATTCAGAAAGCTTAACGTCATTATTATCATTACTGTAATTATTGTCATTATCACTGTGTTTACGCTTCCTGTAGATGAAACTCAAGTTATGTTAAAAATATCTTTGTAGTAATTTTAGCTAACAGTTCAGCTGCATCAACAACAATTTGTAAGAAGTTAAGTAATTGGACTGAGAATCCGATGAGACAGTTTCAGTGTGGTGATTACTTTCAGGAGAAAGCAGTGCTTGAGTGTTGTGGAGAGGTTGTCTCTAATGTGATTAGCTGTCTGTTTCAAATTAAACACAAGCCAATAATGAAACTAGGGACAAAGTATCCTATTGTCCTTAGCATCCCAACAGATATTCTCACTTCTCTGTTTCTTTCTTTACTTTGACAGCTTTTGTTCCGCCTTTCATTTCCAGCCCAGACAGTAGAGAAGAGGTGAGTGTGTGTGTGTGAGTGTGTGTGTATGTGTGTGATTGTGCATGTGTGTGTGTGTGTGTGTGTGTGTGTGTGTGTGTGTGTGTGTGTGTGTGTGTGTTTTGCGTGTGTGTGTTTTGGGGGAGCAGGGTGGGTGAAAGGAGGGAGCACTCAAATCCCAGTGGCTCTGGGGAGCTGTCAGAACTGATAGTGCTCTATCACTTGCGAGCGGAGGTGCAAAATTGGGCAGAGTTGAGCACTGCGCAAAGCAGAGGATGATGGTCCCTCTGTCCAGTGGAGCCTGACTGACTGAGATGGAGAGACATGGAACGTGTTCAACCAGCTGCCTCACAACTTGAAATGAACAAGTCTAAGCAATTCAGAATGCAACACTAGGAATTCAGAGTACAGTGTCTGGCAACAGGGACGACAAAATTCACCGAATTCTCTGATGAGGCTCAGCCACTAATGCAAATAACTGACTCTGCAAGTGAAGCTATTACTTCTAAAAGAACTGTAAAAAGAAATGTACGCGATTAATTGATTTTGCAAATGGGATTTCAGTAAACGAGAGCTAACAACATGCTGATGCTGTACATTGTGTACAACAATTTGCTCTAAACGTGCGATTTTTGCAGGTAGTATAAAAAAAATGTTGTCCTTAATGAACCAATTTTAAGGTAACAGTCAAGCTATGATTTTGGAAGTTTGCTGTATGTCACATGAGGAGACAGCTACTTTTTGGGAATGATTGTGTTTAACCCTTGTATGATATTTGGGTCAAATTGACCCGTTTCAAATTTTTACAAAAAGAAAAAGGGTACAAGTATACATTTTTTCTACCTGAAA